>CAEGAE010029488.1:0-23768 GCA_903067095.1 Girardinus metallicus | reverse complement strand
TAAAATATCAAAAAGAAATTTGCTCTTTGCAGGTTTCTCTCCGGGTGCTCCGGCTTCCTGCCACAGTCTAAAATCATGACTGTAAACACACACACACACCCACGCACGCGCACACACCCCCACACACACATATGTTTGTGTGGCTATCTTTGTGGGGACTTTCTATTGACTTCCTTTCATTTTTACAGCCTAAACTTCCCCCTTATCCTTACCCTAACCATTACATACCTAACCCTAACCCTAACCAAAACTCAATTCACACCTTAGTCCTAAACCTAATCCTTGACCAAAAACCTGCATTTCCTCTTGTGGTGACCAGACTTCGATCGTAGTAGTTGGTCCCCACAATGTAGTATATGTCAGGAAAATGGTCCCTACAAGGTATTACAAACAAAAGCACCACACACACACAAACACCTAAGGACAATTTAGAGAGCTCAATCAACCTGACAGTCATGTTTTTGGACATTGGAAGGAAGCTCGAGTACCTGGAGAGAACCCAAACATGCACAGGGAAAACATGCAAACTCCATGGTTTCAAATCCAGGACCTTCTTGCTGTAAGGCAACAGTGTTACCAGCAGTGCCACTGCACAGCCCTGGATGGACTAATGTTTATGAGAAATGCTTGACCTTAACAGCACTTGTGTGAGATAACTGACAAACCAGAATCAAGTGGCTTGACTTCAGGATTCTGAGATGAAGAATGGATCTTAAGGTGACACATTTGCTGAAATTCTGGATTGAACAAAGTTAAAGATTGGCTCATATAAGCTAAGGTAGGAGTTAAGATGGAAGAGATTAATTGGATGAGATGCAGAAAATTGATCAGTTTACTTCTCTGAAGAGTGAATATCAGAGTGTTGACTGTGAATGGATGGCTTGGATGAATGAAAGGACCGTGCTTGACGAGGTAGGATAACCGGGGAGTCAGTTGAATATTGTTGAAGGAAACGGTGGGACTCTAATGAGTTTCTGAATCTGGAGTCAGGAGTCAGAATTTTTAAATTTTTCGAAGCAGGATCTGATGTTTGCAGAGACCAGAGTAAGTCTTTGAATAAACTGCATAATTTCTGCAGAGAAAGATTGCTCTTTTTTGATAATTTCTATGACTGCAATGTTATCTGAATTAATGAATAGATTTAAGAATTAAGAATAGCTTTAGACCATCAGTACCCCCAAAGGATTGCTGCAATGATGATGGGATAAAGTTTGTTAAGTGCAGATGACAGTGTTATTGATTCTGAAGAGACGTGAACTCTTCCACTTACCACCAAAGCCTTCAGAGGGCACTGTATCTGCAAGTTTGAATATCATTTGGATGAGTGGGAAAGTTACTGTCCACAAGGAATGAAAATGGTGCGAAAGATGCATTTCCCTCTTGCAAAAGTGATTGAGAATGAGTAAACTATAAAGAGAACGGAGGCTGGCTGCTTTTGACAAAAGATTAGAAATGAAAGATTTACAATGAGGAGTAATTTGAATGGCATAGTTTAGATGGCCAAGAAGTGTAAACGAATGTTGCTTGGAACATCTGTCAGTAAGAAATTTGACAGGAGCAAAGTGTTTCAATTAATTTTTGGGTAGGTAAAGATGCTTGGGAGATGCCAAAGAATTCTAAAGAAGTGCATGAGCTGATAGTTTACTCTTCAGAAATTGGGACACCCAGCTCTGAGAAGGCTTTGATTAAATCACTGAGTCCACAACAAGGAGGAGATAAATTCCAGACTTGAATGTAATGCCTGAAGCTACTTAAAGAAAGCTGAAGTAGTTGGGCTAAATCTACATAATTACCATTTAGAATTTGTTATTGTAATGAGGGTGAAATAGCTGATGAGGAAGACTGGACAGGAGGAACTACGGAGGTGAGATTGTAAGGGTTATTGACATTAGGAAACACATTTGGGAATTGGGGAGATAAGGAGAAGGCGGAAAGGATATGTCAGAATGAAATGGATGAGGAAGTCCTGAAGCACTTTGAAAAGAAGCGGGAGCTAAACTAGACTAAAAGGCATAAGGAAGAGTGGAAGAAGGGATGGAGATATGAAAGGATGCATGTACACTAGAATTTTGTGAAGCCTGAGAGGACAGGAATGAAATGCCAGTGGGTAAGAGCTGGGAAAGCTCAGACAGAGAGAATGCAGGCACAGGGGGTGATATGACCTGGCTCCTACAAGGGGGAGCTATTGGTGCGAATGGAAGTCCAGAAGCCAGTGGCGGAATGACGTTACGGAAGATGTTAGAGGAAGAAGATGACACTGAGGAGAAAGCCGGAATGACAGTGGTGCTGTTGTTTGTTGAGGTACTAAAGATGAAAGCAGTTGGAAGAATCTTAACTTGTTGTCTGCGCAGCTGAAAGGAATTATTTTCTCTTTTAGAGAGCTTTGAAGGTGAGTGACAGTCCAGGATTTGAAGACTTGGCATGTTGGGTATGCCTGAGGAGGAACACTGAGACATGGATGCACTGGTGTTGCTTTGGCAGAGAGACTCACATGTCGCCTGATGTCTCTAAACAGTTCATAGCCACAGGACTGGGATGCTGCTGGAGGTGAAAGATGAACCTAAGACAGATGTTGATATGATGGTGATGTGGTGGGAGCCTGAGCACAAGGGTCAAAGATAACAGAGCACAAGCATTTGTAACTTGGAGCTTGTCTCATTAGTGGAGGAGGACGATGTTCAGCATCAGATGGAGTGTTGAAGAGATCATCATCCAAATCAGAAGGGTTGACCTGACAAGCCACGCCGCCTCCCGGGGCGAGTCAAAATTGGAGATTGTAATCGTAGCAAGAGTCACGGGTCTGACAGTTGACAAAACGTAACAGACTGAGAAGAATGGGTGAGCAGAGTAAAAATAGGCCGCTTGGAGAATTAGAGTTGTGGTTTGGGTGTGCCCTGCTCCCAGACTTAACATATTAATTTCATTCAAGTATAGTGTAAAATATTAGAGGTCACAACGATACCCTCAGTTAAACAGAGATAAATTAGACACAAGAGTAAATTGTCTGTTGTGTTTCAAAAATGCCCTGTGTTGCAGACATAACTCAAATCTTTTTGCAAACATTGTTTGAGTTTAGAGTTAGCATGGTTAGCTATGTCTCAGTCTGGATAACCAAGCTCATCTCCTCCAATGCCAGGTGAGCACCATCAAAAAAAAGAAAAAAGGTGAGCACCACCAATTTACGCAGTTTGGTAGTATCAGATCTCACATCACCTGTGAGAATGAATGGAATGACAAGTCGGTACCTAATGTTGCTTGGTGTTGTATGTGTATCTAATTGTGCAACAGTGAGAAATTACTTCTTGATAATACATTTATGAAACATCAAGCCAGAGCTTTTCAACTGGCAAATGAGGCTGGTTCAGCTCTGAGTGCCTTGAAATGAGATTTGATGTGAATTGGCAGCACACAAACAACCTGATGTGTAATAGAACGCCAAAGGTTGATGAGTCATCCAGTACCTCTCTAATAAAATAGAAAATGCTTCAGTCTAATTTTTCTTGAATGTTCAGGAGGAGATGTGATTTAAACCAGAACTTTGAATACATAACCTGCTCCATAACAGGAGCCGGGCCAGCTGCCAGCGCCGCCTGCCCCAGGACAGGATCATAGATGGGCCAACAGCCCACAGCATTCTGTAACTAGTAGGAAATGAATACATATTTACCATTTAAAGACATGACTAATCTTCTCCCTTGGACTTCTCTTCCATTACACCCCTTCTATCTGCTCCATACTTTGGTTTTTACATTTTTCTCCTTAGAAAAGGTTCTAAATTACTTTCTTGCCATTTTCAACATATAGTGGTGATCATTTAAATAAGATAGTAATAAGTATTTACATATAACGATATATACATAAACTAGTGATGTCAAGCGATTGAAATATTTAATCAGATTAATCACACCCTGACAGTGTATTTGAAAACCACTTGCTTTATCCATCCATCCGTCATTATACATTCATCCATCCATTCATCCATCTATCCATTATCATCCAGCCATCCATCCATTATCATTCATCCATCCATCCATTACTGTTTGTAATCCAAATGTTCTGTGGACTACAGGCCCATTCAATAAATTTGGATACTTTTGGAACATGATTTCTGTATCTCAATTAACCAAATAAAACTGATTATTTAGATTAATTCCACACAGACTGATGGTTTCAAGCCTTTTATTTTTGTTAATTATACAACAGCTAATGGAAACATGACATTTAAGATTAGGATATTGCATCAGACCAATAAAAAATATTTTGATAAGAAATGTGGCTTAATGAAAATTATGCCTAAATGTTAATTTCAAAAGATACTTTTAATGTGTAAAGCAAGCCTAATCATAACACATCTACTGTACATGATATGACTGTAACCAGGATTTCTTTGGATTTGGAGATTACTTGGGTTGTTGCCGACATCTGCTGTAAATTGAATGCCAGTGGCTCCATTTAAATATGTGGGCGTTTGTGTAAAATGGGTATTATCGTAATGTGAAAGTGAGGATGAAAATCCAGGAAGCAAGCTTGCAAAAGAAGCCAACGAGGTCAAAAAAAATAAACCTGTCAATTACGGCCAGATTGTTAAAGAACAAATGAACAATGCTTTTCAGCTGCTTGTTTTTGTGACCTGACAGAAAGTTTTAGCTTTCATCTCAATGCTTCAGATGTTCTTTGCACTAAACAGGCTGCAAAGATAAAAAGGACTGAGCCCAGCAGGAGGAGGTACTATAGCCTACATGTCTGAAACTATCCTTTATAATGTTGTGTTAAAGGTGGTTTGCTTGGATAGTGATCTTAAACAGCAATTTAATGTTTGTATGAACAGACTTACGTAACATTATAAAGTTTGGTGAGTATGATGTGCTCTGTGCTCCGTTGTCATAAATATTTATCTATAAACAAAACATCTTTTGCAACCCAGATTTAGATAAGAACTGCTGCTGCATTCTAATGTTTAGCTTTAGAGATTATAGTGAATTCAACATCTGAGACACACAACCACCAACTCTACTGAAATCTAATGTGAAGCCTAACATGCTCTAGAGCAGGACCGACTAGTTGGTTGCTATATGGCGCATGGCTCTAGAGATCATAGACATAAATATGTAGACACCTTATAGAGCAGGTCAGCCCATCGCTGCGATGTGTCACAGTGTGTGCCACATCTGCCTGTAAACACTAATATATTTGGAAGTCAAACAAACACCTAAGGCGTTTTTAACTTTTGATGTGATTATTCTGTTTCGTGGCTTTCTGAAGAAAGAGCATAATGTTGTTGCATTTGATAAAAAATTATCAATCATTTTTATATTGGCATTGAGGAACACATATATAAACACACAACTACAGTGTGTGTTTGTGGGGGCACAGATGAATTTAAGTACACTATTTTATTAGCCGGGCCATTGCCTTCCTGTGCAATTCCGCTTGAATGAAATCTCGCTTACAGCACAGTCTGGGCTTTCTCCCCTTCATTTGGATTCCCTACAGTAGATTTTCTATTGGGCCAATCAGAAGGAGAAGGACGAGCAGCAAAGAATGAGATTGGTTTTCTGCGCTGTTTTAGAATTGCAGTCTGCCTGAATAGTTTTAGCAATGGCAGAGGAGGAAGTGAAGGAAGCCGTTCATTCTGTGTTGGTTACAACTCTTACACAAACTATCTTCATATCCTAATACTTCAGATTGAGATATTTCTCTTAAAACTACAAAAAAATTTGTGGAAAATGTTTTATTAGCAGAATTATTTGCATAGTAGAAAACATTTCTTTATGAAAGTTATTAAAACCACAATTATTTAAGGTGTGCCAACATAATAATACAGAATAAGTCAACCAACAATGCATGATACTTTAGCTAGCAATTTTCTTTTTCGATTTCTAAAGATTGCTGACCCCTGAAGATTAGCTTTGTGAAATCAAGAGTTTGTGGTTGGTCGTCTTTTTTGTGTTCCATTCTTCTAGTTCCACTTGCATCCTGTGCTGTCTTGCTTTTTCCTCTTTTCTCTTACATTTAGGTTTGTCACCAATCTAACTCTTCCCAACCCCTTGCTGTATCTCAATCTTCCCCTGCCCTTTAATACATGCCGAGAGGCCTGTCTACAGAAACAATGTAGGGTTGTATACAACTTAACCAGAAAATATTTTAATATGCATGTATGTATATCTGTATGTATTCTTTATCAGATGAAGTGACATCATATCATGGGAGGAAATTGCACACATTTAAAAGGAAAGAACATATGGTACCAGAATTGACAAAGATTCTTGGATATATATTTTTAAAGAAAGAGGGTATCTTAAATTTAATATTATTAATAAACTGAATTTTTATGCTGGTCAGAAAATAATAGAAATGACAAGTTCCCCCCCCAAAGAAATTACTGAACAAAAAGATTTTCACACCATGTTCCATGTTGGGGGAAGAAAACAGAAGCCAACAACAAGATGGCTTTTTTTTGTCAACACACTGCAATCAGATGGCAGAAGATGGCCTGGAACTGTCTGGCTGATGACGGGTTGTTATTCCAGCCCCCTAAAACACACACAAACACAACATTTACATACACACTGAAATCACATGGCAGTCTTAAAAAAGAAGGCTGTGGTACACAGTTAACGTGGAATGAGGCTGGGCATTGGTTGTATATCCAAGGTATCTCAATTTTATTTTACTTTGTTTGCTCATTATTAAGCTCATGTCAAGCTCTCTCCTCCCTGGAGCATTGTAGAATCTAAAGTGTGTCCAGGCACTGGTTAGCTACAGCAGGTCGTGTTGAATAATACTCTACTCATGCTCCATGCTAGCACACTCCATTCAGACAAAAGAAGCTGGCTGTTAGCTACTTTGCTATATCAGTGGAGACACGGCCTTCTTGCTGTGGTTGAGTGGATGTTGTAATGCGATATGCAGTAAACTCACAAGTAGGAGCAGCAAAGAGGTACAACTTAAGAGCGTTTTAAAATTACATTTTGAGCATTGTGAATCACTTTAAAATTCTCAGGACTAGAAATTGCAAATCTGTGTAGAATTCATTTTTTTCTGCACTACTAGTTGGAACAATTCCATGATCACTCTCCTCTGCCACTTCCAAAATGGTGGCGACATTGATGAACAATTCAGTGCTCAATGAGATACCTATGGATTTATGTCTGTGGTGAAGATGATATTCTTCTTGATGGACTTTACTAAATTAGGATGCCATCTGGATCAGAATAGATGAATAGCACCACCTGTGGATTAGGAAAGCTAATTAACCTTTTTCATACAAAAGCTTTCATAACTGTCCAGTGGTCAAAGTGTGAACTGGTTCATGGAAGCAGAAGTGTGATGACTGAAGGCAGGGACCTTGGCAGTCTGATCCTCGGCTACAGAAGCTGGCTCTCGGGATGAGGAATGTCGCCTCTCTGGTGGGGCAGGAGCCTGAGCTGGTGTGTGAGGTTGAGAGGTTTCAGCTAGAAATACTGGGGTTCACCTCAATGCATGGCTGTGGCTCTGGGACCAGCCTTCTAGAGAGGGATTGGACAATTCTTCTTAGTTTTCATATTTATATTTATTTCTGGTTTATAGTTATTCTTTGCTGCTCTAGTTTTATTAGGTTTCTTTATTCTGGTTATTATTCAGTGTCAGAATTCTTTTATTTTGTTTTGAGTGCTTTTAAGACACTTACCCATTATTATTTTTAACCACAATCCTTTGGGAAGCTAGCTATATGCGTCATACTTTGAGCTCAAGTGGCAAATAAACGGTTGTTTAGATGCATGCAATACCTTGTGGACCACTAGGGGGAGCCCGCGGACCACCTGTAATCCAGAACCCCAGTTTGAGAAACACTGAGTTAGCTCATCAACCCAAGTCTTTTGTTCAGCATTAAATTTTCTCAGGATTTAAGTCTCTCTTTCTCACTCACGACTAGCCGGATCCTCCCATCTATTCCCGCCACTTCCGTGTATTCTCTTTGTGCCTCCAGGCTCTCTTTGTTTTGTTTTTTGTTTGTTTTGTTTTTTTTTTTTGCTTTGGCTTACTTCTTCTTTCTTCCCTGCTTCTCTATGATTTTTGTAAGTTTGTTCATCATTTTTCCATTAAAACAATTTTTCAAGATGATAGACACACCCAGTTACAGTCTGCTTTTTGGTCCAACTTCGAACATACAACTCATGATAAGAAGTTATTGTCTTGTATCTTGTATCGAAAGAGCAGCAATCTAGAGTCAACACACAGCTTCGGTTATTACAGCTAGAAACTAGAGATTAGGCCTAAAACTGGGTGTGGTGTTGGATCAGACCTGAACCTTCAGAGCCACATGAAGACAGTTACAAAGTTGGCCTTCTATCATCTGAAGAACATTTCCAGAAGTGAAGGACTAATGTCTCAGCAAGATCTAGAGAAATTCATTCATGTGTTTATCTTTAGTCACAATGATTCCTGCAACAGTGTCCTCCAGTTGCAGCTGATCCAGAACGCTGCTGCTGGTGTTCTGACTAAAACCAGGAAGGCAGAGCACATCAGCCAGTTCTAAAGTCCTTCCACTGGCTCCCTGAAGATCAGGCTTTAAAATACTGTTGTTAGTTTATAAATCACTGAATTGTTTATATTTTGATATAGTTTATGTTAAAATATCCCTCCAGAGTACATGATTATATTGACAACATAACTATGCAATTTCACTGTCTTTTCTTCATAGTATGAAACAAGCACTGTTCATTGACACTTGTGAGAAATAAATAAGGATTTTGAGCAAGAATAGAATAAAAATGAATTGAACTGAATTGAATAGTCACAGCCTTTATTGCTTCACAAGGCGAAATTCAGGCGATTGCAATTAAGCCATGGTGTTTCGCTATTTCTGTAAACTGTTTATGAGAAATTTATGATGATTCGAGAAATGTACCAAAGCCACAGAAAAAAATCATAAATACAAGCAGATTTTTGTCAGCAGTAACACCTTGGCTTAAAAGAACTGCAGTGAATGTCGCACACCTCTAGCAAAAGCATAAAATTCAACAGATTGTTCTTTATGTCAAAAGTCTTTCAATATACCTGTAATAATAAACAGCTACTTCTGAGGACCTATAGAGACAGGATGCCAAAAACTGCAATGTGAAACCAAAGTGATTATTCGCCATTTTAGAGTGAATTCTTGAAAGTTCAATTATTTCAATCCTGTAAAGATGTACTAAACACAAAGCCCCAGCAGCTCTTCAGGAACATGTTGTACAATGCTGGAAGAAGGTTCGGTTCAGATTCATACAGGGTGAGACCAGCAGGTCAGATCAATATAGCATGGCAACGATACTGTGGACACTGGAGGCACTTTTCAGTCAGATATTATATCTGAAGCATAGCGATATATAAAGCACCATAGGTGACACATTATCAATACTACTATTATCTGACATGTCAGAGGATAAGACAGAGAGTTTTGCCGTCACGTCGCATCACAACATTGTTTGTTGTGGATTCTCTTTGCAGTCTGAACAGATGGCTCATGTTGCTAAATTCACACTCTGTGCGTGAGCATTTAAAATTAACTTTAATTCCTGTGATGACAGGACAGAGTGTGAAGTAGAGCCTTCCTACATATGTTAGCAATAGCAAGATGCAAAATGGAAAGTAATATTTAGCCCAATATATATGACGATGGCAACAGTAAGAGTCTCTGGGAAAAAAGTGTTTATACATGGCGATTTCCACCCTGTCCATCTGCTACCACCATATGTAAATTTATTTATAAATTGTAATTAACAGAAAATCTGACAAAGACATCACACAGAAAATCTGAACCCCCAAATGTTATTATTTCTGTGAGTGGATGGATGGATGTGATGTTTTTTTGTCAAAACTGCACTGTTTCCATTAAGCAAATTTATTTTCGTAATTCCCAATTTGTGCATTTGTATTATCAATGGAAACACAGCAAAAGTCAGGAAGCACAACAGGAGTAAAAAAATCGCTAGAGGCAAAAATTCTAGGGAAGAATAGGAGGAGACGATTGTGAGCAGGTGTGTTTATTCAGGGTGGAAGTGGAAGCAGCAGAGGTGGGGCAATCAAAGCTGCCTTGTGACAACCAGGAGGTTTTTCTGTTTCTTTGGGGTTTTTTGGCAGTTAGCCAAAAATATTAGCTGTGCATTACAGCCACCAGCCAGTGTTAACCAAAATGACTCTCAACAACAACAACAACAAATAAAAAAACTCATATCCTTTCAAGTAGCCAAGCTAATCTGAGATAAATTATCAAACACTTGAGAATATCAGATATTGAATTTATATGTAATATGCCAATAGGATTTAATGTAATTTTCATATTTTTATGTTAGAACGGCTGTACACTCAACAACTGTCACAGTCATTCATATATATTTGCAACACATACAAAACTGATGCAGAGCAGACTTCACTACCTGAGGAAGTTTAGGTCGTTTGGATCAAGATGCTGCAGATCTTCTAAGAATGTGTTGCATACAGTGAGATCTCACCTGCCATCGTGTGCTGGAGTAGCAGCTTCAGAACCAGGAACTTAAAGACCTTAAGCTCAACATGCTGATAAAGAATGCTGGGTCAGTTCTGGGGATGGTTCTGCAACGTCTGGTCCAGGACAGATTATTGTACAAAGAAGGATTCTTCATAAATTGAAGAACATTACAGCATCCTTTTCAACAGACTATGAAACAGCAACAGATTGTTTTCGGTGAGAGGCTTCCTGAGAACCGCTGCAGTACTGACTGCCACAGGAGAGCCTGTCTGACCACAATCATAAGCACCTATAGCAACTGCTTGTGTAAACCTGGATAAGTAGACCTTGTCACAAGTTGGAATTGATCAAATATTTTTTCTCTTGAATTAAATATAAGAATCAAGAATGAGCCATCAAAGAAATCCATGCTGAATTTCAGGTGGTGAATGTTGCTGATTGGATGTTTATGCTGTCTTCGTTACAAGCTGCCGCATTGCTGCTGGTCATAAATTAGCCATGAACCCTTCTGCAGGCATGGGCAGCATTCTCATTGCTCTGCTGCTTTAACAGTAGCACCAGCTTTCAGAGGGAGAATTAGAATAAGAGCAATATTAGGCTGAAGGGAGCTTAATTACCAGGTCCTGCTGCACTACTGAATTGTGTGTTAATTATTACACAAGTTGCCAAACGCCAAGGGAACAGATCCACAACTTCATCACGAGAGCTTCTCTTCTTTTTCTTCTTGAAGGCTTGTTCATAACTGATTGCAGCACATTTATAAACAAGGCGCTGGCAGCTGCTTGTGTTTTGCAGTTAAAGGATTAAATTGATCCATCCAGCTAATTTTGTGTATGGCTCTATTTTCCTGCCCTCTCTCCCAACGCAGGCTCAGACAGTTTGTTGCTTCTTTTGATGAAACACTTCAAATAAGACATTGGTAGAGTCAAACTGGCCTACCTGGTATTTTTAGATCTGGACAGAACTGGTTTCCTTTTCCTGTATGTGAAATGAATTCATTTCCAGGTGTAGAAATGAATAAACAGAACTATTATAATACAGTTGTATTAACTGTACAAGTGAGATAGTCGTTGCTATTTTTGAGGAGATTATCGCTCTGTCAGTTTTGTTGCAAGGGTATTACTTTACTACTCCAATAATTTATTGCAAAATATACTATCATTCCTGCAATCTTTTGCTTTATTAATGATGTCATATGTAGATGCATTACTTTATCTTGTATAAATGTCATTGTCACATCTGCTGTCTCTATATTAATGGCTTCATCCATCCATCCTTCATCATACTCACATATCCCGAGTGGGGTAGGATAGGGTGCTGGTGTCTTTCTCCAGCGGTCAATGGGTGAGAGGCGGGGTCACCCTGGACAGGTCACCAGTCCATCACAGATTTATGACTTCATGCATTTCAATATAGCATCACCACTCCTTTGCTGTTTTCTGTCCCATTACCTCCTCTGCCATGATACTTGGTGTTCTGTCTACTCTTGTTATGTCTCACATTCATCATGTTCAGTGTTTGCTTCAATGAGAAATAGAACGAAAATGTGCAGATAGCTTGGTAGATCTCTGTGCACATTTACTTAAATTTTAGTATTAGAAATGTTTGTTTTTTTTTTTTTTTGTCTTTTTGAGAAAACAAAGTCATTTTTGGTTTTGTAAAGCAATAAAGGTGGTACAAGGCCGACTTCGGGTCAGAGTTTATTACTACACCAGATTTCGAGGCTGATCTCTAGTGTCCACCTGTAATAACTGAAGCTGTGTGCTGAGTTGTGACTGTTCAGTTTTAGGTCCAAAAATAATTATTTTAGCCTTGTTTCTGTTCAGCTGAAGAAAGTTCTGGCACCTTCACACAGGGATCTGTTCACCTGATGGACAATATGAGTCTGAAGCTCAACTGGTAACTTGGAAGAGCATGTCCATGTTGCACCGCCTCCTGAGCAAAGTCTGGACTCAGTGACTCATTACTCTTGGTCAGCCCAGATCAAGAGTCCTTTTATCATGTATTTCTTCCACCATGGATTTGATTCTCCCTCATATGGACAGAAGCTGTTTTTGTTTTTTCAGATCTCAGTAATACTTTGTGAGGATACTGGACAGGAAATTGAATCAGTACTGTTTTTACTGAACGTTTAAATAGTTTCTATAAGTGGATCAGTCATAGTCTGCATTTTTGTTCACTTTGGATTTATTTCCTTTAGAATTTTCCATTTTGAAATGCTGATAAACACTGTGTGTTTACTGTTTTTATGGTAAAATTCTGGAAACTACAGCTACCGGTAATTTACCGGCAGCTGTAGATAAAATAAACATAAAATAATGTTTATTTTTATAATAAAATTCAATAATGTATCACACAGTTCACTAATTAGTCTGCAGTTCTGATCTGTTAAAGTGACGTTTGCCAAAATATTCTACCATAATGCCTCGTACAGTAAGGCAGCATTTACTACAGTTAAATTCTGTAAACCACAGCTGCAAGTATTTTACAATGAATTATAATCTTTGTTATTTTTTTTTTTGTTTCACGGTGCATAGAAAAAACCTTTTCCCAGGGAATTTATATCAATTTTTTAGCTTTCTGTTTCTGTTAACCAGATGTCTACAAATTCCAATGAACTTAAAGAACATTGTTAAAAAGAACAAGTCTCCACAAAAACACGAGTAATTGAGAAAGCTATGCATGCAGAAGATCATTAGTTGAAATTATTGGTGACTCAGTTCTAAGACATCATAGTTCTGTATTTACTGCAGCATCAGATTGTAACAACTGACTGGGGCAAGATTAAGGTATTTTTTGGATGTACAATCTTTGGATCGTTGGAGTGTGTGTTTTTATTTTATTTTTTTCCACTATCCCCGCATTTATCTGACATTTTAACCAGTAAACCAGAAAGTCAAAGCCCTCTTCTTTAAATATCTGATTTAAACTGTAGAATTATTCAGGTAAAAGAGGTCACCACTAAGTATTAAAACAAGGTGCTTTCACATTACATACAGAAAACTGATGATCGCAAACAGACTAACACATAAAATGATTTCTATCTGGAAGTAAATGCAGTGGAGAAACAGATATTTATCCTAATGATGCTACAGCTCCATTTTGTCCTTGCATTGCTCCATTTTCTTCATTTGTCCTTTGTTTTGATGCATGCCGAGGCTATCAGGAGAGAGAATGTTTACTGTGGGAATATGATGCAGCAGGGAAGACAGCATCTCTGTAGCCAGAGGCTGCTCTCAGTTTTCAGTTCTGCAAATAAAAGCCAGAGTGAGGAGAGAAAGGTCTCCTCACTAATTTCACACAGTAACTCAAATATCTGGGAGCATGTATGTTGCCACACACACCCAGGAAGAGCGGCACCGTTTCCGAGCGTCTCTCTCACCTCTCTGCCAGAACGCATTCAGATAGAAACACTGCCATCTGCTGCTTCCTTCCCGAAGGGATACCCTGAACTGGAACATGAACGAATCATTGTATTGAACAGTGCTGGTGAGGTACTTGATGGAAGGTGACTGGCCTTATCGATTACAGTGACTTCCCTTTCTTCCCCCCGGTGGGGTTGTCTGTTTCAGGCACAGAGGCTCTGCAACGCTGAGCTGCAGCCACAGCTCACTAAAGCCGACAAATGAACCCCAGCAGGGATCTTTCCTCAGCTTTATTACTGAGTCACTGGGAGGACTCCCAGGGCACTTCTGAAGAACAACATTTGCCTTCCAAAGTGACATCAGCCTGCGTTAAATGAGTATTAATCCTGGAGGCGCCAAGTTTAGATGAAAGTTTTAAGTCGGTTTTGGTACATGGGATGTCAGCACCATGACAAACGTCCTGCAGGCGCATTTAACTCCCAGACCCAGGGACCTGCTGCAGCTCTCTGATTAATGTCAGGGTTTTTACATCTGCTCAGATTCGTCCTCAAAGCTCTATCAGTAATTAAAACTAAGCCTGAGCGTCACAAACTGGAAAGTTCACAAAATATTCAAGTTTGAATGTTTGAACTATAACTAATTATAGGAGAAATAGTTTGACTCATGCTGGTTTAATGTTGTTTGAGTGGATAACTTGGTATAGCCTGTCCATTGTCCTCCTGTGCTATTCCACTTGACTCAAATTTCACTTCACAGATAGTCTGGGCTTTCTCCCATTCACTTGGATTTCCTCCGGTAGATTTTCTATCAGGTCAATCAGCAAACAGAAGAAGTTGTGAAAGATTACGTTGTTGTTCTGCACTGTTATAGAATTGTAGTCTGCCTACAGTTTTAGCAATGGCAGCAGAAGAAGTGAAGGAAGCCTTTCAGTCAGTGTTGCTCATGCTTCCAAATATTGAATTAACCTTAACAACTGCTCTGATTGGTGGATTGACACTTCTCTTTTGCAGGATGGTTGTTTAAAACACAGGCAACTTCCGGCAAGCTTCTTATTGTTGAACTGGCACATTACATACGTCGCAAACAAAAGTTGGTGATTGGATAAAATGTAAAACTTCAACATAGTCCATGCCTCCAGGAAACAATCATATTGTTGACCACTTACTGCTTTTAAAATGTATACCAGTGTTGGTATATGTGATTTGTTTACCTAATGGGTAATTGTAACCCAGGGTAAAATCTGCTCTTAACTGAATTGGTGAGTAGTGAATGAAAATGCTAATTGCTAATTGTTTGCCTGGCAAAACAATTAGCAATTAGCATGTAGTATGTTAAATGCAAATATCTCTGTTTTGTCTTAAGACATACTGATTTGTGGATGTAATTGCATGTATTTTTCTGATCTGTGTACACAACCATTGAAGAACAGTCTAGTCAACTAGCAGCATGGTATTTTACTAGTCTTGTGTATTTGTATGCAGGTCAGAGGATGTTTTTAAGGTTTAAAGAAAGGAAATCTGGCTGGAAGCCAGGAGAACCTGCAGATCCCTCCAGACCCGTCTGGTAGGAGGCTGGTACGGCCTGCGCTCCACCCCACCATCACTATTCATCTCTTCTCCATTGTGGACAAATTGCACTTGGACATTTTCCCCTCAAATAGTTGGACAAATAAAGTCATGGACTCTTTATTCAATGTGTGTCAATTGGACATTGTGCCATTTAGTGTGGAAATTTGTGACTGTCTTTTAACATTTTTGAGAAACATTGTGCACATTTATCCTGAACGTTAACTGCAGTGCTGTGCATATAATTGTGTTTATTTTATGGGGTTTTCTATGTATGTTTTGTGTTTGTGATGTTCACTTGGTACTGGAAGCAGTCATTCTTTGTATTATTAGTTACTGATGACAGCTGCAGTAGCTTTCCTAGCCTTCTGATTTTACATAACATTTAGCCTTTTCTAGTCAGTGCTACATCCTGGATGCCATAGCTGTGGTTGTGATCCTTTTCCCATCCACATGCAGTCAGAAGCAGAAGACATGAAGAACAAGAAGGTTCAGATGAACATCAGATGGATGACCTCATAAGGTATGTTTTATTCTGGAGGTTTACTCTTGGGCTCCGAAGAAATTTTCCTTTGATCAGGTAGTCAGTTGTGTTGACTAATAAAATGCAGACAACATTTTATTATTTAAATATCTGTAGTATATATAGACAGAAGCTGTTCTTTGATAGAAAGAGGGTAAAGACGGTCCCTTCTTGCTTAGTAAATAACTTTTTATCAGTAGATGTTAAAATAAAACTGAAATGGTTTAGTTTAAAATTATTTTAGATTAAATTGAGAGTGGGGGGGGTTATTGTTTTTCGTTCATGTGTGTTTCTATTTAAACAGTTTCTTCTCGCTTGTCTCAGAATTTCAGGGCTTTGACTTGTTTTCCTGACGAGGGTTTGTCTGTCCTTTATGGCTGTGTGAAGGTGGCAATCACAGTCTGGGTTGTATTTTAGATTGCTCTGTGTTATTGCAGTCTAGATTTGCCACCTTGGGAGGGAATTTTCCCTCAAAGCTTTCTCAGGCCCATGTTTCTTCAGCAGAAGAATAGCTTTATTTTACTTCCTTGATTGAAACTTAGAGACCTCTCTTGTTGTGATGTTATCAGTATTTTTGTTGAAGTTTGTTAATAAACTTATTTCCCTGTGAGAAAGTCCATCGCCGTCCTCCCTCCACATCCAGTTCAGCTGCACATACAAAGTCTGCTTCAGTCATCAGGTTAAGGTTAGTGTGGAAGGATTTAGTGCTGCTCTTCTTCAGCAGCCGTCCTCCCACTGACTGCCGGCTTAATTACCTGCTCACTAAATTATCCCAGTTGACACCAATATTTTCAATAACTGGAATGTTAGGCTGCTAGTGGAAACACTATAATTAATCTTGAATTTACATGTAAACTGTTGGGGGAAATGAAGAGCCAGGGAAGGGTGGGGTTTGGAGAAACTGTGTAGTCAACGGCCAAGTGCAAAGGTGACCAGCTGCAGTCATAGAGATCTGCTGTCTAGCACAGGGGTGGGCCATCAAGGACACCTGAAACTCCCTGGTCCAACACACTTCAGTCAAATAGCTGAATCACCTCCTCAGTGCATTCAACTTCTCCAGAGTCCTGCTAACGACCTCATTATTTGAGGTCGTTAGGTGTGTTGAAGTAGGCCCTCCAGGCCTGGAGTTGCCCACCCCTGATCAAGCAGCTTTCAGATGCATTAAAGGCCTGCTGCGTTGCAGCCAGAAGGTCCTGGGCTTGAATCCCAGCTTGGTGTCTTTCTGCATGTTCTCCCTGAGAATGTGTGGTTCTCACCAGAGACTCCGCTAGGTGTGAGTGGTAGTCTGTCCTGTGTCTCTCTGTTGCCCGGCGACAGACTGGTGACCCCGCCTCTCATCCAATGACCACTGGGATAAGCCCTGAACCTTTCTGGACATCACACCATTATGATCAGTGTCTGTAAACGTCTGGCTGTTAATATTCCAGCCCACTAAAAAATCTAGTGACTTCTTTGTCTTGAAGCCTTTGTGGAATTTCTATGCATAACCACTGAATAAAAACATGTTTGTTAATGATAACATGTATTTATTATTTCAGTAATTAATGGAAAAGTGCAATGAAAACAGAACAAAGGCTGAATTAAATAGACCATAATTGACTTGAACTTTGTCGGAAGATGTTGGTGAAATAATCAGATCTTTCTCTAGAACTGTTGCTTTTAGAGGTTCCCACCTCCATCACACCACATCCAAACCATTCCTCAGCATCCCAGAAAGTTCTGCAGAAGCCTGTTAGCGACTCAGGATTGCACCCAGACACTTCTACACAGGTTTTCATGTTATAACCAGACATTTTCATGCATTTTATTGGAATCTCTGTCCACACTCAGAGCTGTGACACATTACAGACACATTGTGATGTGTATGTACATTTGGATTGTTTACTTGTTTCTCTGTAACTTCAGTTATTTTCCTTTCCTCACAGCTGCACCTAGATTCTAATCAGCCACCTGCTCCTTGTTCAACTCTCCTGCAGAAATATCATCCCCAGGATTCCCTTGTGCTGTAGCATTTTGGATTTCTCCCTGGGCTTTAACAGTTTACTTAAGTCAAAGAGAAACAAGAGTTTCAGCTCCTTTCCTGCGTTTAGGCTCTCTCCATTATTTCATGCCAATCTCATGTAAAAGATCAACACAAAATAGTGAATAAACTGTTCTGCAAAGATCTCGGAGTTTGTTAGCGAACATTAATCAACAGACCAAGAAACCCAGCAGAGACACCATTGTGAAGAATTGTGTAGTAGAGATGGGAAAGCAAACAATGTTCCAAACCCTTAACACCTCAAAGACGCTCTGTTGTGATCCATCATCAGGATGGTGAAAGGCTTCAGCTACAGGTTTATCCAGCTGCAAACCTCCCAACATATGGCTGTCCACGTAAACTAATAGGCAAAGAGATCATTGATCAGAGAAGCAGGAAAGAGGACTCTGGTACATCTGGAGGAGCAGCAGAGATCCTCAGCTCATTTGGGAAAATCTGTTGGCATGACTGCCACTAGTTGTGTACTCCGTTAGAAATGACATACATGTTCACGAGTTAAAAAAATTAACATATCCCTAAAACGAAAATAAATATCATCTGAAAAGCTTTTCCTTCCAATTTTCTATATTAATGAGCTTATTTGATCAAGCTTGTTGCGTAAACTCAAGCAAAACACATTATTTGTTGCTTCAAACAAAACAAGCCAAACATGCCTAATCCCAGGCCTCCATCTGAACGCGTCCTCAGTTCACTTCACTGTTGCCTTTGTCTTCCCAACCAATAATGTTGACTTAGTGCTTCCAGTGCAGCTCCAGCTCTGGAGTTACAGCTTCATTCTATAAGTAATTTTCCACTGCCTGCTCTCACAACTGATAAGACCTCAGCGGTGCATTATAGCGGACAGCACAGAGAGGCAAACACTCCTCTCCAGAGTTCATGTTCTCCACCCTCCATTAGTTCAGTGTGACTGCTCCGGGCTGCTGCGCTGTCAGTTATTCCCTCTGCTTTTGTCTGAGTGGCCTGATGTTCAGCCACAGGGCAGCAAGTAAACAAGCTGCTCTCAGCCACAGCCGGCAGTCTGCTGACCACGGGGGTCAAAACACTCGTCATTTCTTTCTCTTCCACTTCTCTACTAGGATAACTAATTCTTTCATTCTGTTTCTCCATGTGTCCTGAAAGGTACATTAACCAGATGCAAGCTGCTCATCCCCCTTAAGTAGAAGCTGCTTATCTACTGGCATTTAGTAATTTAATGGATCTAACTGTTTTCAGTTGTACTCTGTGGATGTAATTGGGCTGAATGTAAACCTGACCACAACAGACTGAATACCAATGAGCTGACACTGGTATTCAAATCTAAATGCTGTCAGGCATTTAGATTTGTGTGTTTTATGTGGTAGCCCCCTTCCTTTCCCCTTAATTTAGTTTATATGTAAAAATTAAATAAGCCAGACTGAAGGGGAGTGAATTAAATTAACTGAATTAAATCAAAATGGACAATGCTTTGATGCGGAGTACGGCCAGAGCACGTGTTCTACAGCAGAGGAGGGTCCAAGGCGGGCTGCAGGCTTACTGTCATAATTAAGTGCTGCTCATTCACATGCCAGTGCTTTGACGTTAATCACCAGTTTTCAATTTTAAAAGTCCCTGAATGCCCTTTGAATCCCTAAAGCCTGTAATCAAAACTAGCTGATCCCTATTACCACATGCTGACACTTCATTTATGCTGAGATAATATTTAAAAATGTGAACTGGAGTTCAGAGGGGGAGCAGCGGCCAACAGGTTTTAGGGGAAAATGTCAGTGTAAGCAGAAAGCGAAGAGATGCACCAAACGCACGCTCTTTTCTCCTTCCCATCAGGATAAAAGGATGGAATGATTGGAGCTTTTCCACTCCCTCAAGCAAGAGGAAATCTGGAGTTTAATCCATGCAAAATGTCCTTAGTTTCGTTCCTCAGGGCCTCCGTCATCAGGATAGATCATAGCTGCCCTTTGAAAGGCTGGCAAAGCCATACACTTGAGCATGGAGAGGTTTAGAAGCAGCGATCTGCTCTGGAAGACCGTCTCACACTAACAGAACATCTGTAGGACAGCTGCCCTCAGAATCTGTGCAGCTCCAGTAAAAGTAATTGTTGTGATTCCTCTTCTGGCTCCCAGTGCTGTTCAAACCTATCAGGATCAGCAGTATAGCAGGGGGCTGTGGGTTCTAGAAATGGTAACTAATAATAAGGATGACTGAAAATCACACATAATCACATAGTTCCACAATATGTCAAACACTTAATCCCTAAATCCACAGATCTACTCATGATGTTCAACATGATTTTTCTGTTTCTGTCCTATTCCAGCAGCAGCAGCAGGAATGCATCCAGCAAACAGATTCTGTTAGTTTTGGGTCTTTGTGTTTGTCAGTTGATGCCAGCTCCTTCTGTCAATTTTAACACTTGAAATAGTTAAAGCTACTCAATGTCTTGTTGAAATAATGCAGAGTTAAACTAATACCAACTTTGTAAAGGTCCAGATAGACTCAGTGCAATGTTGCTTTAACTCTGCCGCATTTGGCCAAAAGAAGTCAGACTTTTGGCCACAGGACAGGTGTTTCCAAAGTCGGTCCTCATAGGCCAGCGTCCTGCGTGGGTTAGTTCTGTCCCTGCTTCAACAACTCCACCTGGATCAAATGATGGCTCATTAACAGGCCTCTGCAGAACACTTGACACCACTGGGTTAGTGTGTGGAGAGACTGGTTGTGTCACAAAAGCAGGTTGTGTCTCTTGCAATGATCTGACCGACCGTTTGAAAAATCTCAACACCGACAAAGTCCAACAAAAAGTCACAGACTGGTCAAAAGTTTCAATGTGGCTTCCATGTCCTCCGATGCTGCGTTGTGTTTGTGACATGTGCAGATCACATTTCTGTCTCTCTGGCCGCCCACCAACTGTTTCTGAAAAATGAACAAACCACCTGAACTGTGTAGAGAAGCCAAAACCCCTCTGCAGATCCTACACATCCTGGACACACTGTGCTTAGACTTTTACATTGAGGTCTGTGCTAAAGAGCACTACTTGCAAAAACAGTTTCTTCCTTCAGGTTATCATTCTGATGAACACTTGCATTAACAGACAGATCCATACCATGCATATTTGCACTAATTTAACCCCATCTTCCACCTTAGTAAAAACACTTTATATTCATATTTACATGAGACAAAATTTCATTTTCTGAAGTGCTAAAGTCTCCAAACAGTTCATTCCTTTTCTATGGTGTTTCCACCGTGCTATAATTTTTTATCTTTTCAAACCTTCCTGCAACATTTGCTTTTTTTTCCAACATATGTTTATTGGTTATTTCTGCATTTTAATACATTCAAACAAGCAAAAAAGAAAGAGGCAGCAAAAAATGTCATACAGTAACATTAATATTACTCCAGCTCAAACAAAAAAAATAAAATAAAGGAAGACACATTAATGCAATATATTATGTAAGGCTATGTGGAAAAATAGCAGAAATATCCAGACCAGTATACATTAAAGTATAAAGGGGTCCCAAATATTATGAAACATATTTTCTCTATTGTGCAATTTACCAGTTAGAAAGTCCAACGACACATATTGAAGGACAGTCCGTTGCCATTGTGGTTTGGATGGAACCTTATCTGTTATCCAGTTCAACAGGACCCATTTCCTGGCACAGAATGTAAGCATCCTGTACAGGTGTTTTTAACATTTGCTCATTTTTAATGCAGCCCTTGTGCATTTCCAGTGGATTTTTGTAGGCGTGTTTGTGTGTGTGTTCTGAAAAACTAAAACTACTCAGACCAATAGAACATTCATGAATAAAATTGACACCAGAGGAGACAGACAGATGGGACACCATGAGATGTAGAGAGTTGAGGAAGAGGAGGAGGTGAGATATACCACAGTGTTAGACTGAAAGCAACCTCGACCTCACTGGAATAAAAACAGGAAACCATGACTGGACCATTTGGGAAGGAAATTATTCAATTACTTTTAGCTGAAACTACAATGTCTTGCATAAACTGTATAGAAAAAAACATGTTCTTTGTTGTTTTTTCTGCCTGATGTTAAAGCTGTTCCAACTTTTTATGTTTTAGATCAGTTAGGATTACCAACAATGTTTCTATTTCTTTCTAAATAACTTTCTTTATGTCCGACAGTATTACGCTCATTTCAGGGCAGTCCAGATGATTGTAAGGATGCAGAACACACAACACTTCACACACACTGCTTTCCTGTGTGACATTAAGGAAGAATCTAATCAAATTTTGCTAAGATATTAGTTGTGGATCCTCCAGAGGTATTTTCTGGTGGACTGGAGGTCATTTAGTGGATCTTCTGTCCACCAGATGACTCAAGGTGGAATATGCATCTATTCACACAGTTATGTACAAGTCACGGGAATGTCCAGGCACCACAATGTTCAGAAAAGAGTAACTAGGTAATGTGTCCCAGATATGAGTGTGTTTTGGTCTGAAATGTGTAAATAAACCCCAGAACAAAAACTTAACCTCTCAATGTGAAGAAAATTACAGTTGTGTTCCTCATCATTCCTGGCATTTAGGAACTAAAAATAATGTTGGTAATTCCAGTTAATCTAAAACAGGAGATGTTATTGTCAAACTGTAAGAAAAATTTATTATGTACTTTTTTTAAACTAACCTTTACTACATTGATAACAAGGATCAGTCTGTCTGCATGATTGGTTTGAATGAAAGTTTTCTGGAATTTCAAGTCACAAAGTATCTGTGATTTCCATTGTTTCAGAGCATCAGAAACTTCAGTTCCAAACTTTAATTCTTCTCTTACTTCCGTCTCTAAAAATGGCAGACCACAAACACTTCTAAAACACTGTGGGTGCTAAAATTGCTGCCACCAGAAAGCTATGTCCCCTTTAATTTCCCTGAAATTACCTGAAAAAGTTCCCACCTTAATGTGACAGATGCATTTGTGTTCTGAGTCAGGGCCTTCATGTTTTCTGACATCTTCCGTTTGCAGATTAACCCAAACTGACAGAGCTCTTATCTTGAGTTCCTGCTCAGCCTTAGGCTAAAATCTCCAAATGATTTTATGTCTCATGCTGTGTTCAGGTCAGAGACAAGATATCTTGTCATTGCCAAATGTCTCTGCAATACCATAAAAGTTGCTTAAAAATGTTCCCATTTTCAGATTATCTGCATTGATTATTTGTACTTGATCAATATTTGTATAGCATATTTCAGTGACAATGCAGTTCAAATTGCTTAACATCATAAAATCACAAAAATACAAAGTCATAGAAAACACCACAGTGAACTGAGAAAAGCAATAAACATTTTACATTTTGTCTATGTCGACATTAAACATCAAACATGTTGGTTATTTATTAAGGCTCCAAAGCAACACTAAACAGGTGGGTTTAGACTTGATTTAAAGGAACTCAATTTATCAGCTGTTTTTCAGTTTTCTGGAAGCTTGTTCCAGATTTGTGGCGCATAGCTAAATGCTGCTTCACCATGTTTATATGTGTATCTACAGTGGGGAAAAAAGTATTTAGTCAGTCACCAATTGTGCTAGTTCTCCCACTTACAAAGATGAGAGGCCTGTAACTGACATCATAGGTCGACCTCAACTATGAGAGACAAAATGAAAAAAAAAAAAAAAATCAGAAAATCACATTGTCTGATTTTTAAAGAATTTATTTGAAAATAAGGGTGGAAAATAAGTATTTGGTCACAGACAAACAAGCAAGATTTCTGGCTGTCACAGACCTGTAACTTCTTCCTTAAGATGCTCCTCTGTCCTCCACTCATTACCTGTATCAATGGCACCTGTTTGAACTGGTTACCAGTATAAAAGACACCTGCCCAC
>CAEGAE010029480.1:0-17072 GCA_903067095.1 Girardinus metallicus | reverse complement strand
GCTACAGGGAGCCAGTGGAGGGACTTTAAAACTGGGGTTATGTGCTCTAACTTCCTGGTTTTAGTGAGAACGCGAGCTTGACTTAAAAGATTTATGAAGACTCGTTGCTACTTCTATAAAAAGACTTTATAGAAGTAGACTACTTCTATAAAAAGAAAATGAGTTGGATGAAACAGTTCCTGGCTTCTGCTTTCTGTTTGTTTCCCTACTCAAACGTTTACTGAAAATATAGAAAACTGTGATTGTCTTTTGCTCCCTTAATCTGTCAGTAATCTGTTTTACAGATTATGTTTGTCAGTAAAACAGACATAATCTTAAAATGAGTACAAACAAAAAGTTGATGAGAATTAAGTTATGTTCACTTGAAATATTTTATTTAACAGAATAAATAAATACAATAAATAAATCAGAATAAATAAGGTCTTTTACAAGCCCTCCCGACCCCACTAGGGACAAGGGTATATAGAAAATGGATGGATGGATGGATGGATGGATGGATGGATGGATGGATGGATGGATGGATGGATGGCTGGGTGGATGGACGGATGGATTTGTTTTACAGTGTGGAGAAGGCATAACACCCCCAAGAAATCAAATTATTATTTTCTTTTTTTTTTTTTTTATCTATGTTAATATTGTTTAATATGTTGTTGCTAAGATACTTTTCTCACTAAACACAAATAAATTAGTGTTTAATAAATCTGATATGAAATGCTTATATCGTCCAGCCCTAAGCTGACTCTAGGTGTCTGAGTTCTGATCTGTTTGTGCTTCTATGAGTGTTGAGAACTGGAAGAAATGATCCTTCATAACACCCTCTGTAAAAAGCTAGCCCCCCCCCCTTAGCATCCGCAGAAAACACCCACTGCCTCACACTGCTCTCTTTTTGCTCCCCATTTTCTTCCAGGTTGGTCTGATCGGCGCTCCCTTCATTCCCATTATTCTTTGGGGTTTTTTTAAACAGCACTGATGAATCTGCTGGTGATTTTCAACCACTGCAACAGGCAGCCTGAACCAGCGCAACTGTGGCTGCTGCTGCTATTGATTTCAAACTTCTTTTGAGTTTGCTTTGTTGTGGACTGAGGCAAGGAGCAACAAGGGCAAGGAAAACATGTTAAGAGTTTCCATGACAACTTCTGCAAAACCAATAATTCATTGCAATTGATGTGCTGGAAAGGACACTGTGATGTGGGTAAGTAAATCTGAGTCTAGGATTAGACCTGTGGTTCTCATGGAAATGGGAAGAAAATGACTCTTGCAAAAATAATCTAATTTAAAAAACCCAATATGGTGTAATTGCGTAGTATTTCCTTTGCAAAACCACACGGCACAACAATTTCAGGTCCCTAGTTTAAGAATGGGTTAGACTGTAAGGAGCGTGAAAGAGTGACAGCTTGTAAGAATGTGACGGTACTCTGCTGAGACTAATTTGGGACGGACTGTAATTAAAGGCGTGAGAGAAAGAGACTGATGGTGGTGAATGTGTCTCTGGGGACAGTTAACCCTATATGACCGTGGACTCTCTTCACCCTCCCCAAACCCATGGATGATGTCTGAACAAAATTAGAGAAGCAGACAGAGAGATTAGTGGATGAGCTCAAGGTAGCAAAGGGGTAAGGTTACCCAAGGTGGATAGGAAAGTTAATTGAGTGTATGTCAGGAAAAGGTGGGACACACGGATGCTAAATGGATGGATATTGGATGGAAGGACAGACAGATATCAATGCATCCCAACATTATCTATACTTCTGGCAAATTTAACTTTCTAATTATTTTTATGTAAAAGTATTGCATTCCCTCGCAATAAATGTGCAAAATCACATTTGTCTGTTCTGTACACAGTCATAGTGATAGATGTACACCTTTAGAGCCTTGGTGATGATGTGTGAATGAACCCTAGAGCAGAAACTGGTAGAAAAATCTATCCAGCAATCGTGTATTCATGTTTATTCACGTAACTCCAATAACAATGGATTAAATAAAAATGAAAGATTATACTAAAGCTGGGTTTAAGATACTTCCCATCTGTGTATTTGATTCATCAACCATATTTACGTGCCAAAACCTGCTCCTCCCTACATAGCCCTCTGATGGACATCCTGACCCTGACCGTTACAGGCAAACAAACTGGAGTTGGAGGAAAGCGGACCAAACATGTGAATTCATCCTGAAGACGAGTCGGCTCCCTGAGAGAGACGCCAGATTGTATAGCTCACTGCGTAGTGAAAGCTAGGTTAGAGTATGTAGACGATCATGGGTTAGCTTAACATGGCGAGGAGGTAGGTAGCCACGTGAATGGGTGAACACTTGAATGACTGACTGTAGTTTTGGAGTACATTGTTTTGGAGTCCTCTGGACTTGATAAACTGCCTGTGCTTCTACTACAGGCAGTACCTTGTCAAGGTTTTTGTGCTATTGCATTTTCCTTTTTTTTTTTTTTTTTTTAATAAAATGTAAAATGTCCAAGTAAATATAAAATGTTGCTTATTGGAATAGGATGCCCAATCGAAGTGAAGAGAAATGTGAAAGAAGATGGAAAGGGCATTCTTACCTGCAGGTAACAATTATTCAGCCTGATGAGGTTACTGACAGAGTAGAGGACACCGACAAAGTAAGCCTTCAGCGTTTCAGAAGTACAGAGAGTCTATACTGTGCAGCCTCAGTCAGCTCTTGCTTCAGTGCTTTTAGGGGTTTTTTTTCCTTTCTGTATCAGTGAATCCCTACGAGGAACACATCCATATTATTTGCCAGTATTGACCGAGTTTTGAGGTGACTAGCTTTGGAAGTCCAGTCCTTTATAATAACCTATGGGAAAACTGAAAGTGTTTTAGCTGATCACATAAATAACTTTTTAAACAGAACAGTGAGAAAATGACTGCAAACCCAGCAGGTGAAGCAGGTACAAATACACATTGCTATGTAGGGCCTGGGGGATCTAAAGTTATCAATATTCTGTCATTCTGTGATTTAGGGGCGTGACTACACACTACAGTGATGTGTGTGAGAAGAGGCATTAGTTTAGGACTTTGGTTCAAATAAAACATGGTCATCATCAACATGACCATGTTTGGTGATGGTGATCTTATACAGTATATAGATCAGCTCCAAAGTTTTTCAGAAGTGAAAGAAATTAAATATAGTAAACTCATCTGATAAACAGAGTTCAGTTTTGGCTTCATTTTTGCTTGCAACCTATTAAGGCGAAAGAGAGACGTCTGCCCTGCCAGATACCCAGTTATTTGGATTCAGAAACTTGTTCAATAATTGTACCATATTAGGTGGTGATGTTTTGATTATAAATTACCTCTTCTTCTGGGTGCCTGTCCTTTGGTTTTATTTGGTGTTCAATACAAATGTCAAAGAAGACAAAGACTGCATGAGTGTACTGAAACTCTCTTGAACGGATGCCTCTGGGTCAATGCGTAAAAGATTGTGTTGTCTGCATAAAGGTGAATGGATGAGCCCAAGGCTGATATTGATAACTAATTTATATAAACAGACAATAGAGTAGGTCCTTGACTGGATCCCCGAGGCACACCATGGTGACAAGAAAAGGTTGCAAAACAACAAAGTCTGATTTTAGATATTGTGTTCTTTCTGAAAGAGACATTATGTATAACAATTTCAGCTTGTTTGTTTGAGAGAATAGAGTTATTTACTGAATCAAATGCTTTGGCCAGGTCGATAAACACAGATTGTGACCTTCATCGTCTTGGTCTTAACACAGTGACAAACTCTAATTTTGGTTTTGAACCTCACTTCATGTACCTGGACCCTGATTGCTGCCTCACAGTATGAACAGGATCAGTTAGTCTGCCAGAGTTTTCCCACTCTGTGATGTCATTGTTTCCAGTTTCCGGTATGTAGAGTCACCCTGTCTACATGGTCCTGTGGGTGAACCAATGCCCCGTTAATGGACAGTCTGTTTTCCTCTAAAATTGCACCTCACTTTGTTGTAAAGGTGTTCCTGGGAAACCACCTCTGTCAAGTAATCCTTTACTACTCCTAGTTTGTTTACATTGCCACTCACCTTCCTGTGTTGTGCAGAGCCTGACCAGAAAGCAAACCCTAAGTAGAAGCTCCCGATCACCTTGCACATTCTCTTTTTAGTTAATAATTTTTTTTTATGTGTTTCTGGGTGTCAGTCTGATATGTAGAGTTGATTAAAAACGCTCAAACATTGAAGCGACAGTTCTCAAGTAGTGAATGTGAGCCAGTAAACAAAGCACTAGCAGTCAAGGCTAACGTTAAGTGAGTTGGTTTTGGCTGGTTTAGAGAGCATCTACTTGAACAGCACCAGAGTTCAATTCAACTCATCTGAGTCCTACTTTTTAGGTAAACCAGAGTTTGCTTTTTGGTCCACATCAGAGTTTTATTCACACCTCTCCAACTGAACCGGATGTTCTAGGGAAATGAACTGGAGTTAGATTAAAGCAGACTAAACAGGGCTGGTGTGAATGCACCCTACTTTAACCTTATGTGACATTTATTTAGGGCGATGAAAATTATTTATGACTATACATCCACTTCCCCAACAGTATTAAATATAGAACCTAGAAGATTTTTTTGTGTGTAGCTTTTTTCAGGCTTTCCAAACCCCAGGAGTTAAGGTATGCCCACCTGGCATTCACCTACCAATCCAAGCTTGTGCTACATTCCCCCTCTCAGATGACCTGTTTCATGTTGTTCTTCTACACTGGCCTCTTTAAATCGTAGAATCGGAGCCAGTTTGCTTTGCAAAGTCCTGGGATAGACCCAGGACTCGCTGGAGGAACTATATATATTACATTTTGTCTTGGAATCAGTCTCTCCTGGGAAACGTGTCTTTGCCAGACATTCAGACAGACAGCCTCAGAGGGAGGAACAGAAGTGAGTGAACTTTAACCAAGCTTTTGTAAAGCAAACATCAAGAAATGTAGAACATGTCTAGATTCCTTTTTCAAAGTGTTGCTCAAAAGAAACTACAGTTTTCCCTTGGGACCTGTTCCATCTGAGACACAACGTCTAATAAAATGAAAGTGGTATTGTTGTTTTAAAAAAGCAGCATTGGATATTAATAAGTTATAGTTTGTATCCTTCAAAGTAAATCATTGAAGTAGTTGTTACGAAATCTTTTTTAAGTTATTTGCCTTTGACTTCTTTAGTGTCACTTTAAATGTGCATTGTATCAAACAGACTGGCTTATGTCCAGAAACATTAACACTTTGAGGGTGAGTTATAGTTGAAACCAGAAGTTTACATACACCAAACAGAAAGAAACATACACACTTTTCCTCACCGTCTGAAGTTAATTCAGACCAAACTTCTCTTGTTTTAGGTCAGATAGAATGACCTAAAATACTTTTATGTGCTAAATGTCACAATCATGACAGAAAGTATACATCAGAGATCTATTTATTAATGTCTCCGAGATCAGAAGTTTACATACATTTCTTCAAATTGTATAGTTTTAGAATTGTTTTTCATATCTGCCACAAACTTGTGACGGCCACACCAGAATGTTGACTTTGTCGTCCTGAGCTTTAACTTCCTGGCTGATATCTTCAGATGTTGCTTTAGTATTTCTACATAATTTTTTGCTCATGATGTTGTCTATTTTATGAAGTGCACCAGTTCCTCCTGCATCAAAACAGCCCCACAACATGATGCTGCCTCCACCGTACTTCACAGTTAGGGTGGTACAAACGTCCCCATTTGTCCTCCAAATGTAACGACGGTGATAATGTCCAAACAGTTCCCTTTTAGTTTCATCAGAACACAGGACATGTCTCCAACAATGTGGACATTTGCCAGCTACAATCTGGCTTTTCATGTATCTTTTGGTGTAGTGGCTCCTTCCTCGCTCCATGTTGGCACAGGACACTTTTCAGTGTCGGACCAGGACACTGTGTGTTCCAGGTGAGGCCTTCAAATACATCCACAAGTGAGCCTCTTATTACCTCATATGTCTGAGTTAACCTATCAGAAGTTTCCAAAGCCATGACATCATCACCTGGGCTTTACCTCAATGTTTAAAGAGAGAGTAATCATTCTGGATGTAAACGACTTTGAAAACATTAATAAAATGCCACAGCAATGGGAGAAAAAAAAGACTGACACATTCCTTCTGTCATCAGTGTGACTTTTATCAAATATTAATAATTTTGGTAAGTTTGACTGACCTAGAACAGGAGACATTTGGTCAGATTTAACTTCAGACAGTGAAAAAAAAGATGGATGGGTCTTTTATTCGCTGTATGTTAACTTCTGGTTTCATCTGTAACCAATTTCTGAAAAATGACATCAATCTGGTGAGAAGTAGGAGTTCCTAAAGATCATCAAGAGTTTTGTTAGCCCCAAAGCAAATGTCGGAGGTTCAACTTCTATTTTCCCACCTGCTTTAATAAGAGAAGGATCGAATCTATTCCTGCGCTCTCCATCATTTCAAGAATGCAGTGTTTTTGTTTTTTTTTTACTTGGTCATAAATTCTCTAAATGTCATCTGAAATGGTTTTCTGCACCAAGTGGCACAAGAGAACACCATGTAGCAGCAGAGGCCACATATTATCATTTTGTCCATGTTGGAGTGGTGCAGGAACTCGTTTGTCTTCTGGCCGAGAGCCTTCATCCTCCCAGAAACGAGTCGTGTAAAGATGATCCTATCTCAGGCGATATTCTTCCTACAAGCTCTGACAAGTTCATTTGGGTTAAATTAGTGTCCCAGCTCAGGTGTTCTGCTGCCATTTGTCAAGCAAGACAGTCGCATTACCCAAGAAGATTAATTTGTCATGTTACTTGTGAATATTTTCCCTTCCCATAGCTTATCTAATTTGTGAACCGCAGCAGGGTAGAGGGTGAGAGACTTCGTTTTTGTTTTGTTTTTTTTTCGCTATAAAACACGTCCGGGGTTATTTATGTGAGTGTTCTCTCCACCTATAGATAATGTCACTTTGCAGGAGTGGCAAAAATGGCTCCCTTGCTCCTGGTCAAACCTGACACCCAGTGGATAGATTAAGGCCGTCTCGCCCTAACTCTGCAGCACTTAAACCGCGGCCCATTCCAGGCTCCATTAACAGAATCTCTTCCTAATGAACCCTTCCTCAGGAGGAGGTGATTAATAGGGCTGGTCATCCAGGATTGCATCTGCCAGCAGCGCCCCGGTCTGCACCACAGGAATGCAAAACGAACCGTGCTTTCAGGCGAGCTGCTCCAATTTGATCTGGGTTGCAGTTTCAGCTCAGACAAACGTCTGCTTATTTTATTCTCACGGTTTTAACTCAACTTCCAGAATCACGCAAAGCAGAGAATTATTTGGCAGAAGTGACATTTTAATCCTCTGATTTGTACTTTTCAGTAGCCGTATTTTCATCCGGCTGCCGTGCGACTTTTTAAAATGTCGCAGAAGAGAGCATGTGAATTAGAAATGACTGGATTGGAAATGAATCAACCAGGCCATGAAAAGTATGATTTAGTCAGATGTTGGTGCTACACATGGCTGTGAAAAAACAAGATGCGAGGTTATTACAGTTAACTACAACGAAGAAAATAATGAAAACTGAAATGGAGAAAAGCTATAACTAACTAGGATTATATTTTTAAAACTAAAACATGCTTCAATTAGAGCTATAATATTCTTCATTTTTGTGTTTATGAATCTATTTGTTGGCCTTTTGAACTGATGTAAAATAGTTTTTTCCCCATACAAGAAGTTCATGTCAGCTGTCGACAAATTATGTTTCTCTATATTCCACCTGGCGGCGATTAGTTCACAAAATGGTGACGGCAAAAGTTGGGTGAAAATGTCACAGCCTGTTGTTGTTCAACAAATACATAATACATTTTTTGAATATTGTTTCTTCTGTTGAATATTCATTACCCAGTTGATGTATGCATCATTACAAAACAATAATTTAACCTATTTGAATTCTGCATCTAAGCAATAAGTCATTAAAAACACGCTGAGCCGTCACTCTCCTACCACTTCCTGTTGTCTTCTTCGTCTTTTGAGCCAGTAGCAACATCCGGTTGTTGATCACATGACTTATGTGATGTGAAAAATGGTTTCCATTGCAGTTTTGTGAAATAGACTGATTGTGGTATGGCTAAAAACCACTTCATCCTAGCGCAAAAACTTTTAGCAAAAAATCTGATTCTTTTTGTTTTTCCTTTTCAAAATTGCTGTTTCCATTCAGCAAATTTATTTCCTTAATTCCAATTTGCGCAATGATACGATCATGGGAAATGCAGCTATTGGGTCTTTTTTAATAAAGTTGTTAAAAGAAGTCACAGTAAATGAATGCCACATGCTTTTGTACATTACTTTTGTAAAACGAGGCTCAGTGAGCGTCGTAAGACAACGCCATGGGAGGCGTTAGTTCGTGACGTCGGGATAGCATCTTTACTGCCTCTCCTTCCCCGAGGTTCAAATTATACCAAACCCAGCAGTGCGCTGCCTCAATTTTGCTTTAACATATGTTGAAGCGATGAACAGCAGAGATCATGTCGCACAGGGGAAGACTTTGACAGTAGCGTGGGCGCCTTGGCTTGGGAGGTGCGGTTTTTCATGTGCTGGAAAGGATAAAGCAAAGTCTCCCCAGGGGACGAGTTTGTGCTGCGGACCAGAGCTGCTTTCTGTAACACCAATCTACTGATCTATGACTTCAAAACAAGTTCCATAAACCTTCAGAGGCCAATGGGCTTCAGGAAAACACTTTATTTAGAGGTGCAAGGCTGAAAATCTCCTGATCCTTAGTGTGAAGGCTTCTGAAAGCCATGCAGGAAATTAGTGAAAACCTTTGACCCCCCAAGAGGCTGCAGCCTTCACCAGGCCACTGTATGGGGATGGTTTTATGAGAAGAAAAAAAAACTAAGATGATATAAAGAGTCTGGACCTTTGGGACGATTGGTGAGGCTGAAGAAAGAAAAAATAGAGAGAGAGTGCTTAAAATGTACAGCGGAGCTGGTGGACAGCGCAGTGATTGCAGCCCCTGCCAAGCCTATTTAGCCTCAGCTGAGCTTGTTGGCAGACATCATGTATACTCAATGACCCGGCTCCTGCCCCCAAAGAGCCGCCGCCGCCGCTCTCTGCCTCATCTACAACCTTTATCCTCCTGATTGATGCGGCGCACCAACCTGTTGGAGGCCGGCGAGCGCGAGCTGTGAAGGTCAGTCCGGCCGCGGCCGCGAGAGAGGGGCTAACGGCGGCCCGCGGTTTGTTCCTCATGTCCAGCTCGTAATGGTATTCAATGAGCCGCCGACCCCCCCGGAGGAGAGAGCCACAACGCAAAAACTAGCTATGGCGAATGCGTGACAGCAATTCGGATGCATTAGCACTCAGGTAAATGAACTGCGGGTGACACTGATGACGGTAATTAGATCCATTACATGCACGCATTCTTTCCAGCTGGGAGGAAATGGCAAATGATGTGTTGAGCCTTAGAGGAAATTGTTTTCTGACAAGCACGGAGGCTCTCCTCATGCTTGTCCATTTGGGTTGTATTGTATGTGTTTGCATTTGCTCTGTGTTTTTTTAGCAAGCTTTAGTTAAGAGAACCAGAAAGAGAGGAAGCTGGAAAGTATTCACAGCGCTTCACTTTTCCACTTTTTGTTGTGTTCCAGTTTTATTTGAATTAAATTATGTTTTTTTCCACAAAATTACATGTGGGGGCCCCTTTATGATTACGCGTTTTTTCTTTTGACATTTTTGCAAAATGTTAAACAATAGTAAACCAAGAAATCACATTTAAATAAGTATCCACTGCCCTTGCAATGAAACTCAAAATTGAGCTGTAATTTACTGATACCAGAAGTATGTCACTTTTATAAAAATATTTTTTTTTTTTTGCATATGTGTTGACACTATCACTTCGTCATGGGACAGATACTGTGTGAACAAATCGAGCTCATCTGCATTCAGGTGTTAGCGTTGTCAATGACTCCTCCAGGTGCTGCTGCTCATCCCTTCTGCTCTGCAGCTAACACAGTCTGATTATTTGTTACATTTTTTCATATGGCAATAACAGTTCAGGGAAGAGGTGGAACATGGTGACAGTTCTAACAAATGTGTAAAAAAAACCAAACAAACAAAAAACTCCCAGAGCTTTTATAAAAGCTACCTACTGCACCTTTAAAAGTTTGAGACTTGATTCAAGTATTATTAGTATTTTGTTTCTCATGTAATCAATAGTGAAAGGAAGTCGAGCACTCATAACATTTTTTATGAAGTGTGCTGTTGATCCGCTTCATGACAACAGCAAGTCTTCAGTCAGAGGTTTGGTCAGAGTTGCTGCAATACAGGCAGCAACATTTCATTTCCCTCTGGGGCTTGAATTGAATTTGAATGAAGGCTCTAGGGTCGGTCCATAACTGCTATATTATTTCTTTTGAATCTGTTTCTCCGTTTTAGCGTCATACACACACACACACACACACTGAATCCCTAACATAGCGTGTGTAAGACTGTCGGTTTCTGAATGAAAATGTCAATTAATTAAGGGTGTCAATCAAACCCCCTCAATCTGTAGAACATAATCAGCCTCGTCCTTGGACGCTGTGTGAGCAGAATGATTTATGGCGGTTTGACCTCCAAGCTGGGCGTGAGACAAGGCATGGCGCCAGAAATACCGGAGTTATTCAGGAAGGTGTAATGTTTTCCAATTCAACATTTCGTTGAGAGCTTAGCAGAGCAAATAGAGATATCCCTGTGCCATCCCGAAATGACAAGTACTTCTCCTCTCCACCGTGAAGCTAATCCGCTTCTCTCGGCCTACTGGCTCCTGTGCGCCTCACAACAACACGTCCTGATCACCGACGCAGGTTCTGGCTGCTGCCACTTTAAAATGTGGGAGAAAATCCGCTTTAATTCATCAAGTGGATTACGTAAGCTGAATAGAAAGCTCTTCAGAGACAGTGTTTGTTAGGGAATATTTCCAGAAGTCCTGGACTGATAATGTGAAATAGAAAACTTGAAGAACGTGAGCAGATTTTTGTGTTCATCACAGAGCTGAACGAACCGTTAGGACAGTTAGTTTGCTTTACTTAGGGAGGTGTGAAAGTGTCACCAAACAAAAAAACAATCAAACCTTGGTCTGCCTACAGACCTCGGTCTGGGTTTGGTTAAGGTGAACTCTGGCTTGGTTTGAATGCATATGTGAACGTCAAGCGGACCGGAGACCGCTCCAAATGCAGGAAGTGGACTGCAGTGCAGGGCATCCTGGGTAAATACCACCAAAACAAACATACAACTCTACCGGGAGAAATAACTTGTGGTTTTCACCAAACGTAAACCAGAAATCCGCCACTCCATTCTTGTTTCTTTTTGGTAAAGAAGGAACTCGCGCTCTGCGTCTACTTCAGCTGTTTTGGTGATGTTTCCTTCAGAGGTTCTTGGTGCAGCGCCACCACAGGTGAGGAAGGGGACAGGTTTTTCAAAGGGTTTCTTTGAAAGCGAACCACAGCAGCTGAGAATGTTTACATTTTGCTCAACTGAGTCTAAGGAAATAGTGGGTGTGAAAAAAAGCCTTAGATTCCAGGTTACTGTTCTGCAACTTAGTGGGCAGTACTTCTCCTCTGCCACAAAGTTCATAAATCAGGTCTTGTAAATCAGAGATGGGGAGCTTGTATGAAAAAATAAGGTCCTGTACTATTGATTCAGTAATGGCTTTATGTCTGGCTGTAAACTTGCACCTCTTTTGTGTGAGACAGAACAAAGTCGATGCTCTGTCCGTCTCCACTGACCACTTTGCTTTGCTTAATTCAGAAAACCTGTCAATGAACATGGATATTTATATGGCATATTACTTAGGTTTCTCAACTATAGCATATTACATACAGTTTTTAATGTGTACCAAAATGAGCCTGGACCAACATGTTAGTAAGACATGAAAAGCTTAAGAATACGGCACTTTATAACTTCTTCTTTTGTCTGAATGTAGAGTTCGATCAAAACGTCACATTACATTCCTCATTTTTAGATCTCCAGTCAACAAGAAGCTAACTTACTTCATATCTGGTTGATGCTAATGCAGTGATACACTAACACCTACACTGAGCTTGTTGTAGCATAGATGCTAACATCAACCTTTGATATTAGCAGACAACATTTCTGGAGGAGTTTTCAGGTGGCAGATGAAATTAGAGATGAGTTTTATGCCAGAGCGGCTGCAGTTTGATTTTGTCCTTGACTGAAGGTTTTGTGCCCAGAAGTCGCTACAGCCGGTGTGACAGAAACATGCGTGCTCTACCGGCGCCGCGGGCGACGGTACCGGAGTCCCCATCTCTGCTCTTTGATTCACAGTATGTTAATCACAGCTGCTACCTTTTGAAATATATTAAAATAGCTTGGAGGGGGAAATATTTATTTGCATAAAGACTCATAAATAAACATTAACATATGAGCATACCTGAAGTGGTGGCAGCAGTAATTATATATGTTCAAATGATATCAAGTATCGATTTGTGTATTTCTGTTGTTTTTCTTCAACTCATTTTTTTCCCTTTCTCCTCGGCCCATGATGTGACCTTAAAGAAAAAAGTGTAAACTTTCTGTATTTCTCCACCTCCTTGTTCTCTAAAGACTACAACAAGTCGGAACATTTCTTTGGGTTTCTTTGGTGATTAAATTGGTGATATAAAGTATCTGCCAGATAGATATCTGAACTGTTGGCTACCTGTGACTTCTGTACCATCTGATTTTCTTGTTTTTGGAGTTTAAGTGCTCAGTCGCCTAAAGTCCACAATATGCCCCTGGACGTCGTCCCCTTCGCTCAGAGTCTTGCCAGAGTTATGACTTGCCAATGTTCTCTGGCTTCAACCTGTGATGAAACCCAAATTAAAAATCCAAATGGAAGGTAAATGTAGTTAAATTTCTAAACTAAACATTCATTTTAGCCTTAATGAGATATGAACTTGGGATATTTGGACTCAACTGCCCGTAAAATAGATGTGACAAGCTTGACAAGCGCGTTTCAATGTGATGACTTCCCTCTCCAGACCCTCTCTGGGCCTTTTAAATCTTCACAAGTGCTATAGTTAAGAGAGGAATCCATGTGAAAACCATAGCAAAGCTGCTAATTGACTTTAGATCCTCACTGTTTCCATGGCGGCAGCATGTAACGTGAATCGGTCGCCGACATAAGAGGCAGTGCTCTGTTTCCACACTGAAGGGTTCAGTAAAATATTTGACAGCAATAATTTGCATTGTTATATCCATTAGTAAAGTTCTGACTCAGATTATATATTTTTTAGGATTTATATTAGAACTTATGTTGATATTTTTCAAGCCTTAAACTTTTTCACATAATAAATCTCAATGTATTTTATTGGAATTTTATGTGATAAACCGACAGAGTGGTGAATCATTGTACATGTTGTTTTTAGGACAGTTTATTTCTTGCAGATGACATGCTGTAAATACAGATAAAATTAGTTAAATTAAAATAATTTTTATTTCTGTAGAGTTAGAAATAAAACTAGTTGAACTAAAAAAAAACCTGTCAGAAATTTACTAATTTGGGTTTCGTTGCACTAAAAACTAGATGCTTGTTTTTAGTGCTCGTTTATTTTTGCAGTGTAGTTTTGAAGTGGTCTAGTTAAAGTCTATATTTCAACCTGATCAGTATGCTGCGTACTGTCCCCCAAGTAAGACATTTTCTAAACTAAAACTTGTGACACAGAAAAAGCAACGACAGCAGAATCCGTACGGTAATGAACACTTATTTTCACGGCACTATATGAATATAATGTCAGCCTGTAGTTTTGACCTGCAGTGGAGAAAATCCACAACAAATTCAATCTACAAATGGTCTGATCTTGAGGAGGTGAAGAGTTAGGAGAATACAAAACCAGCTCCTGTTGGGTGGGGATGAGGGGAACCTGTGGCCTGTGTTCCTGCTGAGCTCATATTGCTTATACACAACGGGGTAATAAATCAGAAATCAGAAGTCGCACAGCAAGTCCCCTCCATCAGTAGACGTTTCTACATGGGCAACTTTATATTGCTGGGGGAGCCAAGCATGGAGCAGAGCTGAGAGTCTCATGATGGGATGGCAGCGCTGCGGTTACCAGATGACTGATAGGATGAGCTCCCACGAGTTCTCCAGGTTCCAGCTCAGCGGGCGGGGCCGGCCGGCGTAGGCTGGCAGTGGCAGCAGCTTTCTTCACCCAGAGTTAAGACACATCTCAAAACACAGACTGAGCTTCCTCCCAAATAATCCCGCTCCCCCTCCCCAAAAAAACAACAAATGAATAACTGGAAGGGAAACGTGGGAGGCGAAACATCCAGCAAAAAGCAGAAATACAAACACATCAGAGTGAGCCGGAGGATCAAACCAGGGCCGTTTGATCGGTCACAAAGTTGCAGAAAATCCTCTAATAAGCCTAGCGAGCCAACCCAGCGGAGGCTTTATGTTGAACGAGCTGGGACAAAGGCCACTGAACTGTAAAACAGCAACAGAGCAATTTGGGTGATTATTTCCACCGGTTGCCACCAGTGGATACTAGCGTATGTGAAGAGTGACATTATTTCAGCTAGTGACTGTTTCTTTAGGCACGATGTGACACACCGACTCGTGCCTTCGCCCCAAAACATGTAACCCCAACCACTACGTCCGACACGCTCTCCTTCCACTCACTGAAAGGCCACAAAGCTGTTTGTGGCTAATTTACTTAGCAGGAAATCTCCCTTCTGAAGCCACGGCAACAGCCTTCAAAAGCCTCCCTGTTATCCTCCTCTCGGTCTTCAGGACCGTAGAAGGCTGTTTGAACCTGACACACAAATCATCTTATTTGGGGGATGTATGAATAAAAGCGCCGATCCCTCTGTGGGCATGTGACGTGGAAACGAGCAGCAGCAGCTTACATGTGAAGGATGATGAGATGTGACTGATGAGACGATTGAGTGTGTGCGGGACTCAATCTGTTCATGCCCATCTACTGCCCCCTACAGCAAATATGTGGGTTTTTTTTGCAATGACATCATGTTGGAGAAATCTTTTTTTGTTTTGTCTTTTTTTTTTTTTTTTTTTTTAATTTTGGAGTTGTACAAATGTAGTCTTACACAAATCACAGATGTTTGAAAAAGTATTAATACACTTACATTTTTTCACATAACTACAAATCTCTATGTATTTTATTGGAGTTCTATGTGACAGACCGACAAAGTGGGGAATAATAAGGCAAGGTAAGGTCATTTTATTTATATAGCACATTTTCAGCAACAAGGCAATTCAAAGTGCTTTACATGAATTAAGAGGAAATACAACAAAACAACAAGTCAAAGGAAAGAGCAAAATAAGAAAAAGTATATTAGTTCCCCTGTTTAAAAATAAGTAGTCCATAATTTATGAACTAGTAGGAAGTTCCTCTTTTTTCTTGTTCTGATAAAGTTGATCTAAGGTAGTGAGGCGAGATCCTCTGGATTCCAAGTTTGTTCTAATTCCTGAAAGAGTAGGTCATTTGGAGTGAAGAATATAAACTAAATGTACATATTTTGTATAATTTATTTGACATGTTAATTGGCTTTATGCAGATGAACTGAATTAAACTAAAAGATCATTTTTATTTTTATAAATAAAAATCTAAAAATAATGCCGTTCATTAATATTCAAATTGTTCAGCTAGACAACTGTAAACCAAATGAAGCCTAGGCCAAGATTCAAACTGAAAGACTATTCATCCCACCTGCTCAGCCAAACATGTCGTCATGCGCCTCGATTCCAACCTATCGGTGATGGTCTCCTCCTCCAATCATCAAGCGTCGCTCAAGCTGTTCATCGGCATCCGGTCGTTGGCTGAGCTTCAGCCTTCCTCTGCCCCTCCTCCTCCTTCAGCTCATGGTTTCTTCAATATCCATTCCGTCTTCACCATCCTTTCCACCACCAGTATCCGGGCCCAAGGGGGGAAGACGTCTCTAATCTTCATAGACAGCTCATTCTCTTTGACAGCGGTTACCAGCTCCTCCTGGGGCCGAGCGCCAAAGACTTTCATTTGTCAATTAAACTTTCTAATATCTCTCTCTCTCTGAGTCTTTCCAGGTGGAATTAACATCACCTGGTACAGGGGTGGGCAACTCCAGGGCCAGTCTCCTGCAACTTTTAGATGTATCTCTACTTCAACACACCTGAGTCAAATAATGAGGTTATTAGCACTCTGGAGTGTCCTCTCTGTGTCTCCTCTGGAGAACTTGACTGGATTCAGCTGTTGGATTCCAGTGTGTTGGGCCAGGGAGACATCTAAGAGTTGCAGGACACTGGCCCTCGAGGACCAGGATTGCCCACCCCTGACCTGGTGAGTAAAATAATTAGTGCACGTGTCATTCAGACAATTTCAAGGTGAGACATGGTGGTGGCAGCATCATATGCTGTGGTGATGCTTTTGTTGTGAATCAAAAAGTTATCAAGCAGTGCAGTGAAGCCCAATTCATTCATCAAATCAGAATGCATTCACACCAGTCCTGTTCAGTTCGCTTTAATCTTTAATCCAACCCAGGTATGTTTTCCTATAAAGTCTGGTTCGGTTTGAGAATGTGTGAAGGTGTAATAGAACCAAAGAATCAAACCCTGGTTTCAGTTCTAATGAATATGAAAACGGCAAGCAGACTGAGACCGCTCCAGAAACAGGAAGTGGTCTCCAGCACTCCGGCGTTTATTCATACATCCATTATCCAAACACGCTTACACTCTGGACAGGTCGCCTGTTTGTCGCCGGGCAACACAGAGACAAACAAGACAAATAATCATGCACACGCACACCTAAGGACAATTAAAGGAGATTAATTAACCTTGCAGTCAGGTTTTTGGACCTTGGGAGGTAACTGGAGTATCCAGACCAGAACAGTGAGAACCTTCTACCTGTAGGGCAACAGTGCTACTAACTACAGCCCTTGTGCAGAACCATCCATCCATCCATTTTCTGTTCACCCTTGTCCCTTAATGGGGTCGGGAGGTGTTGGTGCCTATCTCCAGCTACGTTCCAGGTGAGAGGCAGGGTCACCCTGGACAGGTCACCAGTCTGTCGCAGGGCAACACAGAGACACACAGGACAAACAACCATGCACTCACACACTCACACCTGGGGACAATTTGGAGAGGCCAATT
>CAEGAE010029474.1:0-43938 GCA_903067095.1 Girardinus metallicus | reverse complement strand
GCAGGAGGAAGCTGGAATTGAACCTACGACCTTCCGATCACAAGACAACTACTCTTCCCACAGAGCCACAGTCGCCCTAGGTATCCCCACTGCCACTAACTTGCAGTGTTAAATAATTCCCCACACACAATACTTTGCATGCAGGCCAAAAATTTTTATTTCCTTCTGACCAGATCACCTTTTTCCACATGTTTGTTGTAGGAAAAGCTGCTGGCTAACTCCCAATCCTTATTGTTTTCATTCAACAGTGAAACAGATTTTTGGAATACAAAACTAACTTTTGTCCTGTTGCCAGATTCTCGCATCTGAGCTGTGTATTACCATGAACATCTATTGCCTTTAATATGTTGTACTCTGTTTTGTAACTGTGGATTTATTTTTAGAGCTTGAGAATTTATTCCATAAACTAGCCTTGTATTAAACTTCTCCACAACTTTATTTCAGACCATTCTGGTAAGATTCTGGTAAGAGTTGCACAATAAATCCAATCATAATTGTCATTACGTCTCCTATGCATTTTGCAATGCAAGCCCTGCTTGGATGCAGTATTTAGTAGACTGTAATATTTCAGTCTACTAAATATAAATATAAATAGTGAATTGGAATTTTCATCACCGGTGTCAGTACTACATTTTGCTCTTGTACACACCTGTGTGTACAAGAGCATATTATCAGCTTGCAGTTTTTTTCTGCCATTGATTTGGGGTATAGTATAATGGTATAAAATGGTAGAACAGCATCATAACATTTGAGCCGAACTCCACTGGCTCCATTTAGACCTGTGGGACGCTTCGGGACTGGTTTAAATAAAATAATTTACTCAGGTTGACCAAGTAGGGAAATACAAAATCATTGTAGGAATTTAGAGAAAACATATTAAGGTTAGATCAAATCCATTTCTTGTGTAAATACTCATCAGCTTCTGCGTAAATAAAAGGATGATCGTTTTCATTGTTTTAAAATGGTGTTCTCTTATAGCGGTACATTAGTAGAAATGTACCACTACGACCGTGTTATGTCTAATACAATCAGAATCAAATGCTCCTGTCATTTTCTGTCGCAGTATGGTGTGGATGTGAAAAGCCGAGACGCTCGGAGCCAAACGCCGCTGTCCTACGCCCGGCGAGCCGGGAGCCAGGAGTGCGCCGACATCCTGCTGCAACACGGATGCCCCAACGATTCCAGCAGCTTAAGCTCCGTCCCCACGTCCAGTGTGAGCCTCCGCAATCCCAACATCAACAACAACAACGCCCAGTGTGAGCTCAACCGCAGCATCAGCATCATGTAGAAGCCAGAGAGAAGCTAGCTGCAGACAACAACAAAAAAGAAAAAAAAAAACCCAAACCCGCCCATGTGTACTTGTTGTACTTCCTCTGTTTCACACTGTGTAACCCAGAATCAGCACCAATGGAGAGATATCAGGTATCAAGTTACTGGAGATATTCCACTGCGCTGCAAGCTTGGACATTGTACATTTTTAAATACATTTTATTTTTTATTCATTTTTTCCTCCTAACTTTATTCATTCTTGGTCTGAAATGATCGCGATCGGCTTTAAGATTTATGTTTTTGAAGCCTCAACCAAACAGATTTCTTCCTTCTGCATTTATACCATATAGAAAAAGCATATCCTTAACACTCAAAACATTTCCTACTATGTCGTCCTCTTCCCTTTTGTAATGGGAACAGAGAAATATAATGAGCGTGAGTCAGAAAACGGCTTCAAATTTTTGAGCTTAAGCATCAACACGCAGAACAGTAAAAAAGTAGTTTCTACAAGTGAGAAAACACTGACGCAGGAAGAAACTTAATCTCTCATAACAGTGACTGTTACAGCTTTCACAGTGATGTATGTCTTCAACACTCTATCATATACAAAAGCAAAGCAATTATGGTTAAAGAGGCCAAATGATTTCGACACTTAATTCACGGGGAAATGGATTTGGATCATCATAGAAAGAGCTGATTGCAGAATTCCTATTGGGTGAGAGTGAGTCATTTTCTATGGCACAATCTTTCAGTAAACGTGTCCGTGACTATAAAGGAATTAAGGGCCATAATGTTTTAGGACTATTAAGTCGCACTGCTTTGTGAGTGTGCCTCTTCAATCAAAATTCATTCAGATTCAAAGGTTTGATTGAAACTGTGAACTTCTACCATTATGATCTCTTTGTTAAAGTTATTATTTCTTTTAAGATTGAGTGGATTGTGTTGGTAATTGCTTCAGAGATTCAGCCGGTTTAACAGCACAGGATTCTGGGAGATCGGCTGATAGATGTAGAACTGGTACTTTAGAGATCATATCCGCTATTATTGCTGTGAAATACATGTGGTACCGTGTGTGCGTGTGTATGACTGAACATCTGCTTCAGGGGCATTTCTGTGGAGAAGTCATAAACATAAAGTAAAAATTTGGGAACATAACTGGGTTTCATTGTACAGATTTCTGTAAAAAGTAGTTCATGTTCCTTTGCCTTATTCCTTACGAGAACCGTTTAACCTAGCTCAGACTTTTAGTCTAAATAAAAAAATGACCCCTGTCCTTTTGCTTTAGCATTTCCTATCCTCACATCATGTGAGCGTAAAAACTGGGAGACAACAAAATGTATGTATGTGACTGAAGTAAAGGCGGTAAAAGGGATTACAATCAGAAAGAGGTTAATAGAGGGAAGTTTGCTTTCATACAACTGTGCAGTATTCTACAGATTTTTTTTCACCTAATTTTATCTGGTTTGCAAGTTTGTAAGTATTTAAAAAAAACATTTTTTTTAATATTTTTTTTGTTTACAAGGGCAAAAATATTTGTTTACAGGGCTAATAACTACAAGGTACCTTATCTGCAATACTCATGTTGATGCTTTATGAATTTTAACTTTTCCCAATTTTTTTATATGGCCAAAAGAGGATACTTGCAAGATCGAGGAAGGGATTATTTGACATTTTTGTAAATGTGCTACTTTTTTTGTTCAAAGTTGATGTAGGCAAACAAAAAATAATAATTAAGGAATTATAAAGCTACATTTTGAGATGCAACAAAAACATGCACATACAACAATACACCTCATTCACCACTACAACCGTGTTATGTCTAATACGAATATGAAGTTGGCAGCAAAGAATCCTTAACTGGTACCGTTATCCCTGGAGGAAGCCTGGTGACATGTGAATCCTGCACTACTTTAGTACAATATGTTTTGAAAGAATTGATGGAAAATTGTTTGTAGCAGAAATTTCTTCCTTTAAAACAAATAGCATTTGAATTAGCAAAAATGTGAACTTGTGAATTAGAACTCGGATACTGGTCCGTGTGAGATCTTCATATTCCCTTGACCTTCAGTAAGTTAATATTTCTTAGCCAATCGTGTCATAGTTGTAAACCGAAGAAAGCTGCAGCAGCCTTCTTTTACAGCAGGAAAACTGGTCAATGTGGCATTTTTCTCTGATATCTCAACAAAGGCCATTTAAACCTTAAGAACAGAATAACTTCAAATATTTTGATGATTTTGACACCTTAATATATCATGACACTGATAACCAGCACATACCTGGTAGAAATGCTGGGATTGCTGATATCACTTGCCACATTCTAAAACCTGAAAATGTTAGACAGCTTAGACAGCTTGAGTACAATAAGTCAAGAGTTTATTGTGTAATTTTGACTTTGTAGTGCCAAAGTTAGTCTATCTGTGCCAGCTATCGCATTGGTTGAGATGGTTGTTCTCTTATATGCATGTTTAACAGCTAAGTGGATACGTTTGGCTTGGTTGGATGTTTGGGTACTAACTAGATGCTTTAATACTACTGGGTACATCTTGTGAAAAAGCACATTTCTGCCAAAAATGTTAAACAATTCCTTCAAGACCTCAAAAGTCCACCTGATTTTTGCTCAGATTTTCAACTCGTACTGTACTGTGATATAAGCCTTATTTCTGATCATTACTTGACCACCTTATTTCACTGAGACTTTTTCATGGTTCAGTGGGATGACAGAAGAGCTCCATATGTACAGCAATTACCCTGAAACCCTATTTACATACTGTAGATGATAGGACAAAGAAACACTAGAATTACCCGCCTGTTTGAACCTAAACACACAATATGAAATGTATAAATTAGCTTAGTGCTTTTATCGAAAGGAAAGCTCCTCCTGGAGAGAGGAACTAACCAGATTTTGGTCATCTTGATCCATAAGTTGTTTTTGTTTCTCTTTGAACATATTTTTTAAGGTCCTTCTGTTTGGGTCTCAACATAGCCAACCATCTTTGGTACTTGTGTATAATGATGTACATTTGACATATTTATAATGCAGTATGTAAATATCTTTTTGTGTGTTTTTGTTTTGTTTGTTTTACCTATTGTATTTCCTTTTAAGTTCAGAACGTGACACAAAGTAAAAGCTAAAGAGTAACATGTTGTATGCTTGGATGCTTGGCTGACTCTTGCCCTACTTAATAAACACTCAAATAAAACATTGTAGCCTTCCCCAAAATTTGGGGAAACTGACACATTTTTCTAGTGTTTGCGTTGTTCGTTTAATCTGTGCTGGGCTCTTCTAGATCCTGTAAAGTTTAAAGAAACAACAGTTTACCTGTCATCATCAAAATAAGCTTTATATTGATTACAGATTTTAGGAATGTAAATTAATTTTTTTTTTTTGTTTGTTTTTTTTCCAGAGAACCAACAATTTGGGGGAATTTTTAAAATTAAGAATTGAGTCTACAATTTTAATTTATTACTTTTCACTGTCTACAAAGGATCATAGTACATATATGCATGTAGCAGCAATGTCCCTGAATTAAGTTTCACCTCACCTACATGCTTTTATTTTCTGGCTGGAATGTTTTGAACACTCGTAAGTGTGTACAAATTTTCATACAGTTTAAGATTTGGACTTTGGAGAAGTAGTTCAGGGAGCTTGAAGTTAGCCTTCAAAATCATTGTCCTGTTAGAACTTCCAGTTCTGTTCAAGTATGAACCACCAACCAGACCCTTGCTGTTTCTTATAAATTAAGTAAAATGTTTTTTTATTAAGTCCAGGAACAGCCCAAGGACCAGCAATTGTCAAGCTTAGCTTATACTGGAAGATCTGGAACACTAAAAACAAATTGCAAAAAAAATTTTTTTTTATTTAGTACAAGATTTGTCTCCATGAGGAGTGTATGTAAACTTATAAATGGAACTATATGTGCAGATGACTTGAACATAAATTGAGAATTTTTATTTTATCAATATGTTCTATTTAATGTCTTTCTGTTTTCTATATTGTTTCGTCACACTGAAACAACAGCTCGCCCAACCTTGTCTTCGGTCACATAACGTAACCTCCTCACTTCCTTCCTGCAGGACCCCCAAGAGTCGCTGAAAGAGGATTAAGATAAAGAGCCAAGCTTAGTGTCAGGCACCAAAACACCTTAGGGAAAACCCAAAGATCCTACTGTTCAGAGAAGTCGACCTCCCACTAATCCAGTTCTTATTTCCTGCTAATCTTGTCTCAGCATATCTTTATCCTCTTCCACTCTGTTGGCCGGTTTTGTTTGTCTTTTATCACCTGCTCATCGCCTTAGTTTGGCTTCTTCCTGCCTCTGTGCTAGCTTAACACTGTGGAGTCTTGATTCGAGGCCAAGAAAATGAATGTCCTTAATATCAGCAGCATCAGGCTCAATTACACATCAAGTTGTGCATCTTAATAAATTAGGGTCTCAGAAAAAGTACATTATTTCAGTAACTCATTTGAAAAAGGAAGTTCATACAACACAACAATTATTGTGTTTGTTGTGTTGTAACAAACACAACAACTGATGCACATCCGATGTTTAGGATAGTGTCTCAGAAAATTAGAAGATTACATAGGACACATATAAAAACCATTTTCGGTTTTTAAAAGTTGTGGCCTACACAATCATTGGGAAAACTGCCAACTTGACATTTGACTACAGACAGTCATTAACACCCACCACAAAGATGGTGAGCTACAAAAGTTTGTTTCTAAAGAACCTTGATATTCACAGAGTCCTGCATCCATGCATATTAATGGAAAGTTCAGTGGAAGGTAAAAGTCTAGTTAAATGTTCAAACAAAGAAATGTGCAGCTTTCAGAAGACTGTGACACAAAAACTATTCAAAAGTTTGGGGGAGACTGACTGTGTCTGGAGTCACTTTCATTTACATTCCCAAAAGTACAAACACCTACTTTAATGATCATTGTATCATTATGCTTGACAGACTATCAAACTGGTCAGACCTAAATCCTTACGTTTATCCATTCTGAATACTAACTTGACCTTGCAGTGCCCAGGAGTGAGGCAGGATTCACCCTGGACATTACCAGTGCATCACAGCATTCAACCTAACTCCAAAACATATCTTCATACTGTCAACAGAAAAACGAGACACCAGATCCCACAACACAGACAAGCTGACAGGTGCTGACCTTCCCTTACACCTCATAAGAGTCACAAGCTGATCACTTAAATTCCTTGCTGCATAAATGCATTAATTCATACAAAAGAAACAGTTTAATTGTCATATGTTTGTCAAAATTAAACAAAATCAAGTATTTATATCAAATTTAGAAGTTAAAATACATCTGCAAGATCCACATTTAAACGTCTTGCTCACACTGACCACTTGAATAATTCACACTTCCTGATATAAATGTTTGTGACATAATTCATGACCATGCTTCCCATCATGACAGACCTCGGCCACTTGTTTGTTGTGGCAAGACTGGAGCACTCGCTTGCTTGCGCTGCTGTGTGTTTTGATATTTCATCAGGGCCCCGCTAAACAGTGAGGAGGGCTCTCCGCCGCCCACCTCTTCTCAGACAAATTGCCTCAGAGATTGCAGAGGTGGGTCTGAGGCTGATGGATGGGTACACAAAGACCTGATGAGACCATATTTGCAAACATTAAATCCATATTTCCATAACACCTCCAAGCTGCTTTGCACAAGACCACTTTAAGAGCCTGTTAATGACATGCTCAGTCCACGTTGCGTCAAGGTGTGAATATAGGTGTTTGTTGCTTACCAAAATATTTTACTGTGGCTATATTTGCCACATTAGTCTCCAGTTTCTATACAGTTCTAAATAATCTAGAATTTTGATTTAATGTTAAGTTCACAAAACTGACCATTACTGAAAGAAACACAGCCCCTGGATGAATTTATTAATTAGGAACAAGAAAATAGTCGTGGTTATTTTTGTTCACATGGCTATTAATTAAGATGTTGTATACAGTGTTATGGGGTTTTCAACTCTACAAATGATGCCTTTTTTTAATCCCATTTGCTTTCTTATTATTTTCTTGACCTTAACTGAGGCCGGATGAGGCCTGCAGTACTTTGGATATTGTTCTGGCTTTCTATTGTTCCTGAGTAATTCTCCCGGTGAGTTCTTAGAGTAATTTTGGCAGATGGGCCACTCAGATGGTTCACCACTGTTCTGTGTTTTTACTATTTGTGGCTCTTGTTGTGGTTTGCTGGAGTTCAAAAACTTCAGAAATGCCTTTGTTACATTTTTCATAATAATATATATATCAAATTGGTTTCTCTTCTATTATTGGCCTTCTTTAGATCGAGGTATTTTTTCACAGAGGTCTTGTTTAAGTGATTTCTTGATTCTATAGGTCTGACAGTAGCCACACTGTTTACTCAGGTTATTTTTGGCCGATATTAGAACTTCCTTGTTCTAGAACATGACAAAAAATAAAATGAGGTCAAATACTTTCTTGCAGCACTGTCATTTGCATCTTTTTCATTTATCAACCGTTCCTGGGATATTTAAAGTGGTCTTTAGGCAGTGCCTCATAAGCAGCTTCACATCCTGTTACGTCTTCAACTGGTTTTGCAACCATCAATTTCAGCTCTATCAAGTCTGACCAATGAATTTATGTTAAACTCTGCCCTTTTTGACTCATTTAAACCCACACCTCCACATTAATCTGAATACCATCTCACTAATGTGAACATTTTAGTCCATCTCTGCCAACCTAACTCCTTCACCTCACTATCTTCCTCATCACATCCCCATTGAAATATTTTGTCTCATAAAAAATACCCCACTCTGTTCTCACCAACTTCCTTCCATTCTCCCTTCCTTCTCTTCCCTTTCCTCCTCTTTCCCTGTTGGCTTTTGCCTGCATTTTGCTGTTAATTTGCCTGAGAATGCATTAGATGTAATGAAGGCTGAGGGCCGAGGGAATCCTCCAGGGTTCCATTAATCATCCCCCCTCAGACAGGCAACCTTGATTACAAGTGGCAAGAAATTCATTAGAGCCAGGCCTCTGACAACTCTTATCTCCGCCACTAGATCTGACTCATTAGGCAGCCAAATTAAAGCTATGATGGCCCTGATGAAACTCATCGCTTGTTTATCTTGTGCGATTTGATGCATCTGCCCATACATCACTGTATCCACAACCGCCCGGACCCTCCTAAGAAGTCAGGCCTCCAGTCAGCATCAAGCACTCAACGCCAACTCCACCGGCCAATAATGAGGTCCCTCGCTGTCCTTTCCCTCTCGCTGCAGGTGGGAATGAGGAAATAGTTACACGTGGAAGAAGCTGATAATTCAATTTGGGAGCCACTTCTCCAGCTTTAACAGAAGAGCTTGGTACAACTCTGAAAGAATCAACATGGTTAATTTAACGGGAGGAGCAAAAAAACATATAAATGCAGCCTCTTTTCTTCACAGCACCTTGAAAATTACCAACTTGAAGTCAAAGGGTGAGTTTTGTCACTGCTCCTCATCATCACCTCGAAATAGCAGCTGCACTCTGGCACACTATTGTGGAATTGATCGGCTATATTAGTCAGCTCTTGTACCATAATAAAACTTCCCACTTGCTCATCACTCCTTGAATCCCCATCCAAGTGTCACAGTCTTGATGTATGAGGTTGACGGTGAAATAAACTTTACCAAGGTCAACGAAGGACTGTTTATGCTCTGAGGTCACACTATATTTTAAGATGGATAGCGTAATGAGGCTCAAAGAGAAAAAAAAAATCACACTTTCCTCACTCATTTAAAACAGAGATGATGACTTTGAAAATATCTATGATGAAACTTTTTTTATATAACCCGCCTCATGATTATACTTATTAAGTAGTGCAGTGAAGTGTTATTAAAGGCATCAGCTTTTCTAGAATTAAATTTTTCAGGTAAACTGGACGCTGGCGCAAAAAGTCTCCGTAAATATCTGTTTTTCTGCTCTATGTAATAATGTATGGTCATATGTTTTTAGCAACAAATTGTTACTTTATGGTGGCATTGTGTAGAATAATTACATTCTTGATTTACATATTTTTCTGGAATATTTATATTCTATATTTAGTTGGTACTTCTAACGGAGAAAGCAATGGAGGTAAAATGTAACTTTTCACTATAATGACATTGGTCTTATTTGTAAAGTGATATTTTTTTCTTTTTTATTTATATTCCATACAAAAATTTTTGTGGTACTTAAACTCCATGCAGTTTTTTTTTTACACTTATGCATTCTAATAATTGCCTACACTTCTGAACATTTCAGTGCATTTCAAATCTTCATAAAACAGCTGGATTATAAATAAAGCATAATTTTCATAAAGAAAAACAACAGTTTCATGTTCACAATGGGATTTTAACGACCATTTGAAGCTCTTGTTGTGACTAAAATACACTTTTTGAGATATTACAAAAAACAATGTTGCTGTAAAAAAGTGTGTTACTGTGGGTGCAAATGTAACTGATGGAGAAGTTCACAGTGTGCTGGACGCGCTCTTCCCTAATGAGGATCCATCAGTCCGCCAACATGGCTTCCTAAAAAGAAATCAATCATTGCAGCTACTTAAAAAACACTCATCTATGCTCCAGGTAAATATGCCTCTGTAAAAAAAAAAAAAAATCACTTTAAACTTTAGAAGATTAAAAATTACCTACGTGATTTTGCTAATCAAATAAAAACAGGCACTGAGAAATCAGTGATCAACACCTAAACCTGTCACGCTTTAAAAGTCTGTATATGTATAAATAATAATTGTAGACCTTTAGACCAGTTGAATATAAGCAAAGTATAATAATAATAATTATTATTATTATAAATAAGAAGAATAACACTTTGATGGTAATTTTTTTCACCCATACATTGCAGGTCCTATTTAAAATTTTAGATTTTTTTTTTTTACAATCATATAATAAGTAGCTCACATCGTACATCTATGTTTTATAAAAAGTGATTCAATCTGGATTCCAGTAATTCGTATAAAGCAATTTATTAGATCAATTATATTTTACAGTCGTGCCTTTTTCGCTCGATATCACCTCCTTACAGTGTTTTTCTTTTCTTTTTGCCCCCACAAATAAATCTCAATGGTGCTTCCTGCACCTGCCAAAAAGATGTAAAACGTCTCCAGTTAAACATGCAAATGTGGTCAACAAATTGTACTAAACACAAAACAAAACAAAAAATCCGGGATTTTCTTTTTCTTTTTTCCCATCAAATGAGGACATGCACATAATCAACAGAACGTTTCGGGCCCTACATATAAATACTTAGAAAATATTTACAGTCACATCTCTTAGTGCCAGTTTGTACCCTTTATATTTACATATTCACAGGACAATAAATAAAAAGGTATAATTTATCTGATTCAGGGCAGATCCTCCCCAGCCTCACCTCTCAGACAAAATAATTGAATCCTCCTATTTGTTCTTCATGCGTTCAAACATAGAGTCACTCGAAGAGTCTGTTCTGATCAAACGTGACTGCTGAGAGGCAATGAAAGTTCACGGTCTGGTCCCCTGCTCTATCTGTTGATGCTGACTCCTCACGGCGAACCTGTTGACGTGAACCGGGATTGGAACGACGATTTTGGGGTTCCTCACCGGCTCTCCCGAGCGGTTGTTGACGTTGCCGGCCTTGATCCGTTTCCACTTGGCCCTGCGGTTCTGAAACCAGATCTTCACCTGCACCTCGCTTAGCTTGAGCGCATGTGCGATCTGCGAGCGCTCGGTCAGAGACAGGTACTTTTTACAGTGAAATTCCTTTTCCAGTTCCAGTAGCTGCTCGCTGGTAAAAGCTGTTCGTCTCCTCCGGCTCTTCCCCGCCGAGCCGCCGCTCGGGAGGGACGCCTCCTGCGAGCCGCCTTTCAGCTTGCCCTTTTGGGACAGGCCGCCGCAGTTGTTCCCGTCCGAGAAACTTTCGTTCTCGCTGTCCGCGGAGCTGTCGTCTCTGTCGCTGCAAACTGCGTCCGCTGATTTTAGGTCCAGCTTCTCTTCGTCTGAACTGTACAGTTTGGTCTCACCTGAAAAAGAGCAAAATATATTAATAAAGTCTATACAGTTATTTCGCTACATGTTAAATCAGTCCACTTGTTTTTTTTTTTTTCTTTGTTTGTTTGTTTGTGTGTTTTTTATGTGGTCGGTTATGAAGCCATAAAATTCCAAAATTGAAGTTTTATCAAGACGTCTGTTATTGTTCATTTGTTATTGTACCATTTCTGGTTATGTCATTCTTTATCGGACCATATGTTACAGTTGTCCCTTATGTTTATGTATAGCCACCATCTGCACGTCTATTGAGGAGCCCTGACAGAACAGAAAACTTTATTTCTCCTTCCCATGTGTGAATGTTCTCCCTCTCTCTTTTTTTCTTTTTAACATTTTCCTTTTTTCTTTCTTTTTTTTCTGCTATTGTTTAATATTTTTTTTCTGCTTCTCTCTATATAGTGTAAATAATGTCACTTTATACAACTGGAAAGTAAAAAAAAAAAAAAAAGGAATTAGACCAATATTGCATGAGTATTACCGCTTATTTCAATTCAGTTTAAGTTGTGTCTAGCCAGTTTGCAATCAATTTCAAATCACTCTCCAAGATAAACTGACCTAATTCATATCCATTTATATAAAACACAAAATAAAATAAAAAAAATACTTTCAAATGATATGGACAGAATCAGATTCAATACTTATCAATTTTAGTTCAGATCATTTGCAATAAGAAAATAGTTTTATGTGTAGACACTGAGCAAAGTTCATCAGATGAGTAACATTTCGTCAACTTCAGAAATTATTGTTAATATTTTAATACTGTGCTTAATTAATATGGAATTACCTGTATAATTATTTTTATTTATATTTTTATTTCAAGTTTTATTGGACATTTAATGTCTAGCATTCTTCCAAAGAGCAGCTTGGAAAGCTATTTAACTCAGGCCTACCTCTATTTTTTCTTCTATTTTTTTTTATAACAAATATAAAAGTTTTATATGTTCACACAATTTGCTTCATTAACGTCAGATGACCAATCTATTGCTTCTTCGTCGCCTTTTAAGTGCATTATTAACTTTTAGAAATACTGAATCTGATTGGTTTTAAATACAATTTCATGTCATAAAGAAGAGGATTCCAGCTAACCTGATATTGTTTGAAAAGTTTCCGAAAAGTTCAGCAGCTCTGAACCCTTGTCCCGGCTGTGCAGCTCGTCAGAGTGTGGACTTTCCTGCCTCCTCGATCCGGGATCGGCTGCGCTCAAACGAGCACCGGGCAGCTCCTGCGGCGGATAGAAGCTGTCCGGAGGGTCCGAGAAACTCGGCATGGTCGTGGTGAGAGCCACCATTGACGGAACCCCCTGTCCCAAGCTGGCGCAGAAAGTGTTGGTGAGTCGCCCCGCAAAGGAAGCCAAGGGTGCAAGGGGAGGTATGCCAGAAGAGAGAGGGGAATGGGATAAAGCTTGCGGGATAACCAGAGGTCTGTAGGGCATGAACATAGGGTAGCCGGTGTAGAGAAGGTGTCCCGGTCTGGGTTGAGGGGTTCCAATCAAGGAGTCGATGGAAAACGCCGTCCCTTGACCGCCCGGTCGCTGCATGTTTTTCTTTGCTAGGGGGGGAAAACTTCACAACAAATGTCCTCTCCTCTGCGACGGACAAAACTTTCAGTCTAACCACAGAGTGAAGTGAAAGTAGATCCTCTGCTGGTGTGTTGTCATCCCTGTTTCTCCTGATATCTGCGCTCGTTTTACGCGTCTGTCAGCCGGGGCCGAGGCGACACCTTTCCCCCCTCTTATTCGTTACACACTGAGACATAAACACACGCTCTCTCTATCTTTCTATCTACCCTCTCCCCCACCTTTCTGCGACTCCTCCTTCCCAAGCCCTCTCCGATACGCACCGTGTGAGTGCGCGCAGAAAGAGAGGACGAGAGCGCATTGGTTATCATCTGCAATACAAGAGGAGTGAAAAGGGGGTGTTTCCCTGGGGACTCATCCATCTTCCTCAAATTACGCTTCATTTCCTTATTCAGCCTCTGACTTTTTGGCCGTCTTGAGAGGCGGTAGTTTCCCAGTGGAGACCAAATAGAAGAGCCGCACCCCCCTAACCACCACCACCACCACACCACCACTTTTTTCTTCTTTAGTTGCCAGGTTCACCATTGACTGCGAAACGGTGTGAGAGACTGCTCCAGCCCTTCCCCTTCTATAATCGTTGACCACACCAACCCAATCAGCTATTATTAATTTTGATTGATGATAAGTAATTACTCTAGATGCAAGGGACAGCGTAAAAACAACGCGGGTTTTTTCTCGTTTTTGTTGGGGGGGTGGAGGGGCATCACAGAGGCTGGAGGGAGGAGAGGCAGATGTTTCTCTTAAAACACACAATGCGCTCGGCTTCAAGAGAAAAAGAAGTGCCCTGCAACAATTGTTCCCCGGAGAGAGGTGCTCTGTGCGAAATTAGATCCAAGTAAAAGACACTTATGCGAGGTCAACTACGGCGTGGACGCGGGGGCACACCGGCCAAAGTCAAACCAGGGTTATTTGAACTGAATATGATGAGAACTTTAATGTTCTTTTCAAAGACTAAACAATGCAGACATTTTTCTTTGCGCTTCTCTGGTGAGAGTAATTTGTCTCCAAAGAGATGCACATGGCGGAATGACAAAAAAGGGGGAAATAAAATCCCTCCTCTCTTTGGTTTAAGCACGGGTTTAATCGCAGATCATCTCACGCTTTAAATGGCAATGGAAGCTGATGATGATTAGCCCTATTGAGTCCTGGGTGCCCGGGCTCTCCAACTGGTCGTCTGATTGCATAAGGACATAAACATATCAGCACCGACTCTGATTAGCTACTGAGGGCCAAGCCAGGCTAATTCTTATAATTGCAAGTGACTTAAGCAGTACCTCTCTTTGATCTACTGAAACCATTTGAGAAGAACCTCACCTTTGTTTTTTTGTTTAGTTTTTTTTTCCTCTTCTGGTTATTTTTGCTGCTACACAAATCTAATATGCACAAAAATGAACGAGTTCCTGTTTTATTTTACTTAAATAGCCACTTTCAGTTGTTATTATCAAATAAGGACTTTTCTAAATCATTATTTCTGGTCAATAACGACTTGATAGTAACATTTTATTTTAGCACAGTTTTATTTTAGCTGAAAGGAAAATTATTGGTTGTTATTAGAAATAGAAATGCAATTTATTTTCCAATGGGAATTTTCTGGCGTAAAAGCAGCAAAGTGACATGTAATCGAGGCATGTAGATTCACACAAAGAAAATATAAGAATATGTAAAAAATAAAATAAAGAATAATATGCTACACAGTAAGGACATAAGTTCAGCTTAGAATACTGTGCGCTGATCAAAAATGTCATACTCTGATCCAAGGAATGTACAACCAAGGTTATTTCTTAAAATGTAAGAAGATGTGCATGTGTCAAAAGACAACAACCTTTTTACAAAATAAAACTGCAAATAACAGGGCTGTGAAAAGTTCAGGAGATTTTTTTTAATAAGAAAAGCATGCAAAAAAAAAAAGAGCAGTGGAAATAAAAGAGATGTAAAAATTTTTTGAGTTTGTTGGAACTGATGGTGGTTAGATAAAGTTTAACACCTGCTGGGAAGAAGAATCTCCTAAAATGCTCTTTTGTGCACTAAGGTTGCAGTAGCCTGTCACTGGTCTCTTCATGCATCATTCAGGACAGAAACATTTTTCACCTGGTTCTGTGACAGATTATCATCAACACTTGAAAAACGCCTCCAACTTTAATATCTAAATGTTGCATATTTTTAATCGAATTTCTTTATACAGTATATCTAATGTACTCATAACACCTACTTTTAATGTGTTGCCGGCTTCCTAGTAACCAAAATGTTGTCTAAATGCTATAACGACGTAACTCAGATAAACATATCTATGTCAGAGTTTAAAACACAACTTTTAAAAGTGAGCTTAAATTTATCTTCTTTTAGGTCTGTTTGTTTTAGCAAAATTATTTAGTTTTGCTAAATTCCTGAATAATCAGATAAAATATGTTGTAGGTAGTTTTTTTATTTCCTTTAACATCAGAACATGTATACACTAAGATTCCTTCAATCAATATGGTGAAAGCCCACATCATAATCTCATGGCTTTGTAAGCTTCTGATTGGTTAATTCACAATACCTTACATGTAGGCCATGTGAATGTAATTTTAGACAACCCCTCAAACACACTGTTTTGTTTTTGTGACGTCAGGAAAAAAATAATCCAAATAAATCAGACAAGAGCAGGAGACCTCCACTAGTACCATTCATTCCTGGAACAATTGATAGATTCCTGAAAATGTCAAATTCACTTGATAAAACAGTTATGGTAAAATAGAAATACTACAGGACTTTTAAAGGTTTGATTGCAGATATAAAAATGGTATGAAATGAGTGAATCAATCCCAGAACAAAATCAAAGGAATTGCGAACATGTGTATGTGTACATGTGTGTTTGTGTTTTGCTGTCAGAAGTGCTGGTGCACCTCATTAAAATAGCTAGCATTATTAGAAAACATTTCACAACATCAGTCAGGAGTTAGTCTTTCAAATGGTCAGTGACCATAAGCATATGGCCAAACTATTGGCTTCAAGACAAAACAGTCAATGTTTGGAATGCCCATCAAAAAATCTGATCCCGGTCTCATAGAAAAGTTGTGGGAAGAGCTGAAGAGGTGTGTGTGAGGCGGCCTATTAACCTGACTATTGTGAGAAGATACCCAAAATTTTGGCCCCAAGTCATACAGCTTAGAAAGTTATATTAAATAAGTAGGAAATGTATGCGTATTCAATGAAGTTTTCTCTCATTACTTTGGGTGTTGACTAACTGAAAAAAGAAAAGATTAATTTGATTTGTGCTCAAAGAGTGATGAGAAACACTGTGCAGCATATAGAATGAGTAAAATAAGTATTGAAAATGTCATTTTATTTTCTTAGAGACTATTTTGAATATATTTCTATAGAAAAAATCTACCCTAATTGTCAGCAACAAAGTCATCCTGGCAAACACAGGAATTGATGCAAATAAGTTAAAGGGAAAGTATGTGTTTTCCAGGCACATAGTGCCATTGATCATGTTACAATGTTATCTTCAGTTGTTATAAAAATGCTGTATATGTCAAATATGACTTAAAAGAAATTTGACCTCGATATTTAACACTTTGAAACTGAGCTTCTGTCCCTTTAAAAACTCCAGCTCTTTCTGAAACTCTGCCTTCAGGAAGTCATCACAACAGTTCTCCTCTATTAACCCTTTAACAGCGTTTTTACCAGTTTTGCACTGGGAATTAGCTTGTATAATTAGCTCAGCAGATACACAGTTCCACCAGGTGTTTGCTTATTATGGCTGATTAGTCTGAATGAATTGAGTGTGGCTCGGAAGCTTGGGAAGTGCAGCTCTGAGGAGGAGCTGCGTTTCGAAGGCGGTGCTAGGTCCAACCAGGCCTTTTACACAGCTGAATGGCTGCCAGTGGAGATTAAAGCATTTATCAAACATGCATGAGAGAATCAAAGCAACACTCCAGGTATGCTTTTGATGAGGGAATAACACTATAACATGATGCAAAGCTAAAAATAAAAATGGATTTTATATAATACTGCCAATAATATTGTCGTAAAACACTTCAATGACATTAGACAAAGTATTGAGTCACACTCATGGCTCAGATGTCACTGATCAATTTTTCCACAAAGTCTGTTTTCAAACCTTGAAGATTCTGGGGGTTCTTTCTGTGGTCTTTGATCTTTAGTTGTTTTCATAGTTTTTCCATTAGATTTAGGTCAGGTGACTGACTGTGCCTTTCCACCAGTTGTACTTTCTCTGATACCAATGAAAAGTCTTTTTGACTGCGTGTTTGGAATTATTGTCATTTTATATTCAAATTCCTCTCAAGAATGCCCTGGTATATTTCTGGATTAATTTTTTATTCTGCTAAATTAAATATGTCAGTATCACCTTCTGTAAGACAGCCCACATTATGATGCTTCCACCGTATGGACTCACTTAGCATGGCGTAATATGCAGATCCAGTCTTCCTTTAAGCATGGTGTTTGCGATGATATCTAAAGAGCTAGGATTAGACTCATCTGACCAGATGGTATTCTCCAAGTGTTTTAGTAGCAAATTCTGGGAGAATGCTGAATCCTAAGTAGCGAACCTTAAATAAGCTTCAAGAAACTTTTTCTTCAAGATGGGAGTCTTGGACAGTATAAACAGTTACCAGGTCCTTCTGAAGCTCTCTATGAGTGCTATTTGGGTCCTTGACAACTCTGTCAGACACCTTGCACAGGTCACCTGTCCCAGTCTATGCTGAAATCATGGCTCCAACAACACTCACCAGAAACTTCTCAGAAAACTGAGGAATTTAGAAATGCAACTGTAACCAATGCAGTTGGCTACAGCTGGGTACAGACAGACAGACAGACAGACAGACAGACAGACAGACAGACCGACCCAGCTATTTGGGTACAATACTGAGTACAATACATGTACCCAGAGTATTGTGCAATACTTTGGGTACAAGAAACCTTTTTATACATATATTTCAGTTAATATTAAACCCCAGCATTGGAATTGCAATGGCCTATCTACCTATCTGTCTGTCTGTCTGTCTGTCTGATCCAGAATTACATTTTTGCAAAAAAACACTAAACTAGAACATATGACATTAATTGTAAAGGAAAAGAAAATAAGTATAATGTCATATTAAAAACGTACAGACAGACAGACAGACAGACAGACAGACAGACAGACAAACTGACCGACCCAGCTATTTGGGTACAATACTGAGTACAATACATGTACCCAGAGTATTGTGCAATACTTTGGGTACAAGAAACCTTTTTATACATATATTTCAGTTAATATTAAACAGAGTCATCTAAATTGAAGACAAGAAATACTTTAAAAAACTGAAATCAGATTAGACAATTTTTGTCAATAAAATCAGCAGATTCGGTGGTCATTATGGAATTAGTTTATTTTATTGTAAGTCTAATTTTGACTTATATTCCCCTAATATTTTATTACTGTCAGAAACAGTAGTAATACAAACATTTATGGAAATCCTTAGTGTACAAGCCATAATTTCTGGGTACAGTGTATAAAATCACAAACTAGTTATTCTCTTTATCTGTATATGCAAGTTAATAAATAAATTTAAATTAGCAAAATACAAAACAAAAAATAAGAAATCCATTTCTTGCTTGATCAGTTATAGTCAATAGCCCCCCCTTGTGGTGGAAAAACCCCAATTATTGTGCTGAAACAGTTGATCTGGATTAAGAGTGATTGCAAAATACAAGCAGCAGCTGCTTCCTCCAGAACAAGCTGTCATTATTATCTAGTGGTGAGCCAATAAAACTTAATTTAAAAGTTAAACAGACAAACCATCTAACTGCACCCACCACTCTTACTAATATGACATTCTTTCAGTGCACATATCCTCTGCACTCCAGGAGTAGATAGTCCTTGATGAAGGTGGGCAGATCAAGCTTTGGTACCACTTTGTGAACTCGGCCCTCCAAGAAGCTCCTGAGTCTGCAGCGCGCCAAGTGCTGCAGGGACCGAGGAGTCATTGCTAAGGAGAAGATGGACTCATAGAAGTCTTTGTGCTCCTAAATGTATGAAAACACAAATGAACACAAATCAAAATGGCTACATTGATAAAAGGAAATATTTATTTATTTACTTTTTTGCCATTAATGAGTTATTTAAAATAAATAATAAACTGAACTTGACGGCATTGTTTGATGACTAGGAACAAATTGAAATTTGAAATTGCGTTTGAGTGTATGTTTGGATTTGAACTATTTTCCTGTAATGTGTCTCAAGAAGACATATGTTGTGAATTAGCATCATGACGATAAGCTGAATTAAATTAAATCAAAAGCCTTTGTGGTAAAATAATCTCACAAACATGCAAAGTGCTTTGAAAATAATATCTTTGGTCATGCTGTGAATCATTATCAGATGCTTTGGGTGTGCAAGTACTAAAACAGCTAAATTAAACAATGTTAAGAGACAAAACATTATTAAAAGAGTAAAAACACAAAGCTTTGTGCTATTAAGCTAACAATTTAAACAACTTGCCTTAAATGCATCTTCAGGCACAGACTCGACCCATGTGTCTGTGACTTTCAGGTGACTATAGGCATTCAGGAGAACCTCGATAGTGTGCGGAGATTCTGAGCAGTGCTTCAAAACCTTAAAAAAAAAAAAAATCACAATAAAGCTCTAAAAGCAAAACGATAGAATTTGTGCAATGACTTAAGTTCATGAGAGAGCTCTGTGACTGTAGAACTGAAGAAATAAAGTAATTAAACACTTGTGAAATGAACAGATTGGTCTTCCCTCCAGGGGTTTAACTGGAAATTATGCAATTAGTGCTAATTAATCTCCTATTAACACTTGCCTAATTAGGAACCAGGCATTTTGTCTAGTGCACGTGGGTTCACTGATAGTTGTAGTCTGTTTCCCGCAGAGAGTCCCACACTTTGTGTTGTGGCATAAAATGGTAATGATTTGGATGTGATCTTGTGATAGTCTGCAGTGAGTTTCAAAAGTCACGCTTTAGGTGTTACATATGTGTATTGATTATTTGTGCACAGTTGGCTGGCTTACTAAATTATTATCCATTACTATAAGAATGATTCTGGATTTGATTGTTCAGTAATATTTTTGTTATTGTAAAGATGCATCTCAATACATTCAACACAAACACACAGCTAGTGAAAACCCAGGATTCAGTTTCTGAGAAAATGTTCATAATTCATAAGGCCAATGAAAAAGTTTTTTTTTAATTTTTTTCAATCCAGAAAGGTTAGTCCACTGAAACATATGTCCTGTATTGTGCTAGAAAATAAAATCAACATCTTCATAAAGCTTCTCAGCAGAAGGAAGTATGAAGTGTTCTAAAAATACATGGTAGATGGCTGTGGTGACCATGACTGTTGAGAATTTGTTTAGACATTTGATAGTGTCTGGTTCAAAAAGACTATTTGTGGACCGTTGGCGGAGTGGACTGCATATCCCATGGTGCTTTGGGTCTAGTGTGGGAGGAGCTTGGGGTTTTGAGGAGGAGAGGGAATTTTTGGAGGGTTTTTTCCAGAAATAGAGCATTGTTAGCAGAGTTCCTACATTCAGTCATATCATTATGTATGATTCATTCATCCTTCAAAATTCACTAAAGTTCGTCTAAAAAATCCACCCGACTCCTTTTCGTCTTTGAATTAGTCGAATATACTACAATGACCTTGATAAAATGCTTTGGATCAACACCAACAGATGACATGACTGGCCAAATATCACTGACTATGAAAACACCATGTATATTGTTTGAGCTCATGCTGGACCTCAAACAACTTGGATACATCTGTACCAGCTGTCCATGCCTTGTGAAATTTCAGGAAATTCTTGAGTGGGTTGTGCTTCACAATCTCTGCAACTCTGCAGTGCTAACAGGAATATGTGCACTTTCATCAGTATTGGTGTTTCCAATACTGGTGGAAAGTTGTGTCCAACTTTCCACCAGTATTGGAAACACCACTCTATAAAAAGCTATATTCTCTTACAATTGCTTTTTTTCTGGTTTACCCTCCTTGTGAAGGGTGTTATTGGTTGTTTGCTGGACAAGTGTCAAATAAGCATTTTGCCACATGATTGGTTATTACACTCCCATAACATAAGACTTTGCCTCTATGTGTAGAATATTTGTTAAGTTGGTCTAATATGAAAGGTAAATAGTAAATGGCCTGTACTTGTACAGTGCTTCATCAAGTCTAGAGGACCCTACATTACTTCACACTACATTCAGTCAATTTCCTATTTACTCACACATTCACACGCTGATTTTATATTTAAATGTCCCAAAAACTGATTTCATTGAGGATTTCATTGGCATTAACAGTTATCATCAAAATAGAAATAAATGTTTTGAAGAGATAATGCCATGTATCAACATAACATAAATTACATTTTTAAAAATATAACTGTTGTTTCCTACCGTAGGGAGAGCACCAGGCCAGACTCGAATTGAGCCATGGTTGAGCAGAGCACGGACAATCCTCTCAGGATGATGGGAGACCTTGTAGCAAACCACCTTCAGGATGTTATGCATGGGAGCTTCTCCACCATAGTCCATATTGTTAACGGCGCTCCCCTTAGCAAGCAACAGATCCACTACGTCTGGATTGGCATTCTTACAGGCCATGTGTAAAGGAGTGTGCTTGTCCTGATCCTTAGTGCGGACGTCAGCACCCGCATCCAGCAGCATCTGGCACACCTTCAAGTAACGTCCGAGGTCCTTCGTCTCCTGAGGGTGTGCACAGGCTGCATTCAGGGGTGTGAGACCCTCATTGTTCTGTTTGTCCACAGCCGCTCCGTGGCGCAGGTAGAGCTCAATGTGGTCGTGGAGGCCGTGCCTGGCTGCGATGTGTAAGGGACCATCATCTTCATCTAGAGTGCAACCGTTAATTGTGGCACCATATTGAAGGAGATACTTGGCACATCTGCCAACAGAATAACAGAAAGCAAGATAAATTGGAACACTGGATTCCAAACTTTCTTTAAAATTATCTGAAATTCACTAACAGTCCCATTACTGCAGATGAGCTTAAGTGACCCTTCATTAGCACAATCTATTAAGTTCCTAATGTGATCAATTAAATGAATTTCACAATTAAAAAAAAAAAAAAAAAAAAGCTGTTATAAGCTCAACTGTGCTCAGTCTCAAACTAGTATCTCAGTGAAAATCTAATAAGCAATATAAGCATTCAACACCTTAGATGATAATAATGTTGCTTCTCTGCTTAGCAAAAGTTGTTTGGATTTTGAGGAAATTTTTATTATATTTACATCCATTTCATTATGATTCCACAGGTTTTAAGTGAAATTTAGTTCTAGATTTCCCCTTGGCTGTTTGAAAACATTCATTTTATTTTGCGAAGCAATTCTTTGTTTACTATGGATTTAGCTTTGATATTGAAAGATTCAACCCCTCGTCATCTTCAGCATTGGCTTGCAAATTTTTTGGTTAAAACTGATAGGTGTGTGAAACATATTCAACTTTGAATTTAAGTCACCTTGACAAAAAGGATGCATCTGAGGAAAAGTGTTTTCACAGCATGATGCTGTAACCACCATATTTCACTGTGGATTTGTTATTCTCTCCATTTACTTACTGTCCTTTTTATAGAGCACCCCTGAAGTTTTGCAGTTTAAGTTTTTCAAAAGGGGAAACCTGCTCCTTACTCCAGACAAAAGCGTAATGCGCAATACACATATAGATCATAGACAGTACTTTTGAGAACTTTCATCAGTTGCTTCAGTGATGCTGTTGGCCTCTTTACAGTAATTATTCATACTTACTCAAAGGACTCAGAGCTTGTGCAAACATGAAGAGGCATCAGCCCGTCTTCTGAGACAGCATTTGCATTCGCTCCATACATCAGCAGCAATTTGGCGCACTCTGTCTGGCAGCTTTCACAGGCCTCGTGCAGCGCAGTGGTGCCTCCAGGAGCCAGGTCTACATTTGCCCCACGTTGAAGCAGGAGACTTAGGCAGTCTACAAATCCTCGACCTGCTGTGATGTGAAGTGGCGTTGTCAGCTCTTGCTCATAAGTCAGAGACCACAGTCCTATAAGCAGAAGCAAAATGGGAGTTAGGGTACCATAGAGTATTAAAATTAGGAGAATTGTTAGAAAGCAGCAGACATGTTGCAGCAGGTTTAAGTTTTTGAAATATCCCATCACATTGCCACCAAGTCTCCCCGATTTAACTTGAAATAAAGAAGTTATTTTAAAACCTACTGAGGCCTCTGTAGTTAAATCTGAAGTTCTTCCACTCTTCTAAGTTGCTGGTATCATATATGGCATCAATGAGGTTGCTATACTCATCGTCGTCCACAATGCTGAGGATAGTCAGTGCATCGCCCACAAGCAGAGAATTCCAGAACTGGAGAACACAACCCGTGGCCTTGGCAGTGGCAATAACATCTTCACGATACTTCTTTGGCTTTTTCCACTTTATTTTAGGTGCCAGATAAGCCATATTCAACCTAACTGTGTTATTGTATTCATATGCCAGTCGCCTAGTTTCTAGTGTATGGGGCACTAATGGGGGTTGTTTGTGCAGCGAGAGCTATTTCAGGGAGGTGTTACATGATACTGTGGTTGACCTGGTGAACCTCAGCCATGCAATGGCATGGGAAGCAATGACAGTGCATTTTATATAAGCAGCTTTATTTTTAATTAACTCACTAAAGTCCATGCTGAAAAGGATTTTAAAAATGGAAATCCAAGATGCTTTAGATTATTTTAAGAAGAATTAAAAGCATTGCATGGAATGTCACATGGAGACATTTTAAATAACTGCTTGGCCTGACTGTGGGCTGAACATTATGGGGTCTATAAATAATGCCTCATGACTTGCTTCTATAAATGTAGCATGAGTGTGTGGTTGAACGCAAGCATCAGGGCAGCGTCCTTCTTGTTACACACCAAAGTTAATTTAAACAATTAAATAATAAATTAAGTTTTCAAAATTTTTGCAATGTTACTTATTATCTTTAGAAAGAATAGCTGTTATGATTTTGCCAAACCATATCAGACCAACTGAAGACCAATGTCTCTTACCTTCTCCCCTGGCCATCCAGCGCATCTCCCCTCCCTGTGGCTCTATGACAAGGTTTGCCATGGATCCTCTTGGAAAGAAACGCTTCAAAGCCTCCACATCTCCTGTATATAAAGCATTGTGGACGATGACATCTTGGCAGATGGCTGGTCGCTGGGCGAAGGTGGACCTCCTCTGTGCTCTTTCCATTGCCTCCTTCTTCAGCATATAGCTGCTGAGGTGATGGGTAGCAAGCCGTGTCTTGTAATTGTGCCTCTCCAGCATGTCCTTGTCAAGTTCGAGAGAACGCAAGGCCGTGGATGAAAAGACAAAGCTACCTTGGGACATCCTAAGTTTGTGGAGAAAAGTTCTGTTGTTTTTTTTTTTTAAAGATATGTAGGATTGAGTGAGGGTGTCCAAAAAGACCTGCCTCACATCTGTTTTTGTCTTTGAATGCTTTGGCTGCAGTCCACTTCTGCCTAGCAGGCTGTCCACAGGCTTGGTTCACAGAGTTGTTTTGATATGAGACCCTCCCTGCCAGTTGGGATATTTTTATATTTCACGTGCCACCACCCATACTGTTGTTTGTTTCCAGTTGGTCATGGAGTGATAGGTAAAAATTTTCTCAACCAAGAGAAAACAGTCACAAGAAAATAAGATAGCCATTTTTTTTTAGTCCACCATTTGAATAATTGCCGCAGCAATGTGGTTGCCACAAACTGTGCAGGTGCTCTGAAACACCTACAAAACTTGAGATGGGTAGAGGTTCACCTTCCAGCATCAGCAAAGTCAATGACCATAAGCCCACATCCAGAGCTAGAAAAGATTATTTTAAATTAAAGCAAATGACATCTGTTCAATATGTTTGAAGTTGAGCTAATTTACAGTGAAGAATTATATAAAAAAAACTCTCTGTATATATGGCAAGAAAATAGTGACATACCGTCTTTTATTGCATTTACAACTTCAAATCTTTTAGTGTTTTAGTTGTAAGTCCGTCAAGTAGATTAGACTTGAAGCTGTAAGTGCAATAAAAGATACATCTACTAGGTATTGATTCATAAGTTCTAAATAAAAATACACCTAATACCTTTCTGAATTTTTCAGAAAATTACCACAATTTTGGTTGTAAAGTGATATAATATGGGAAGAATTAAGGGCTGTGACATAGAGACCATCCATGAATCCTGATTTAATGTTAGACTCAAGTCAAAAATGGAAAAAGTAATGTCTAACTCAGACATATGATTAAATAATTTTTGGCATTACAGTTTGTGTAAGATTAGATCAGAATGCCCTTTTGTAGGCTCCTTCATGTAGTTTACAAAATGTCTTTTTCTGCTCAATATGTTTTTTCCCTGAAAGCTCTAATGGATTTTATGTATCCACATGGCTCCCTGCATTAGAACATTAGGCTGAATGACTGGCAACCGCTGTGTCACTCTGCCCCACGTGTAGTGTTCTGATGACAGAGGGACGGTGCATAATTAAGCCTCTTAAGCCTACTCACTAGGCATCTGATAAACATCCCTTTTGACTGATGAATGACCATTTTCTAGTGATAGAAACTCTACCAAGCAGCTGCGTAGACGGTCATAATTGTGGCTCAGAATCACCTTTGAGTTATTTAAAGTTTGATTAACATATTATTTTTATACAACCCTCCGTTATATTTGATCCACAATGCATTAAAACATACACACATATTTATCCCCCTCTGTGAATGGAATATATGCAGATATTGGCAGAAAACAAGGTTTGCGCCACAGGTGGAGAACATGAAAATTGTAGAGGATTTTACCTTATTTTGCATCTGAAAACAGAGGCATAGCGGCATGTCTTCTGTACCTTAATGACTGTTCCTGTATGGAAATCAAGGTCATTTATTTCATGTTACAGTTTGGTAATAGATGCCACATTAAACAGAACACGAGTAAGAGTTTCAACTTTGAAAACACACATTACCAAAGAGAGAGACTAGGAATATTGTTTTTGCGGCTGGAGTACATCCTTTTAAATGATATACATAATGAGTTTATAATATGCATCTGGGCTACCTCCTCTCTACTTTGATGTCTTCCAAATGGCCCGGGTGTCATCAGCAAAACATGTAGGCACTTTCCTGCCTCATTGACTCCCAAATGTATTTTAAATATCATTCCTGGTAACGCAATTATTTAAAACGCTGAACTAAACACTTACTAATGGGGAAAAAGACAGCCACTTCGATAAATTCATTTCTCATATGGTGGGCATTCGTGTTTTGTATCTTTCTTTTTTTTCCTCCTCTGTGAAGCGGAGGCAGCTCTGATGACAAGAAAAAAACAGCAGCAGCACCCCTGCCCTCATAGCCCCCTGTGGACATATTGGATCTTTGGTTTCCTAATATTACCCACCAGTAGGTGCCTTTTCAAGTTTTTCTGCTCTGTGGTCAACCACCTTTCTGTCCCCTGGGCAGTGAGAGGCTGGACATCAACAGCAGCCTCTGATGAGAGCCAGCCACTTCATTTATGCAATCATAGGCAATTAGTTCCCTCTGATTATGAGGCCCTTAATGCTATTTTGAGTACTGTGGCACACATTAATACAGGAAAAGATTAAACTACAACCCTCCCACCACACGGAGCAGCCATTTAATATACTGAGAACATAATGAAATGTACACAGTAATTACAGTAATATTAAATGCTAATGGGCTTGCAATTGGATCTGCTCTTAGTTTAAGATGGAGTCAGAGCAACCAAAGAGAGTCGAACGCCATAATAGCACAGAAGTGCTCATTTATCCATCAGGTGCCTCTTAGTTTTATGATTTACATGTAATTTTTCTGTAAGGAGCTTTGAGATGGTATTGAATTATTGGCTAACTCAGTATTGAAGGGAGCAATTAATTTACATTTTGAACTTCCAAGAAAAAAAGTACAAATTAGTCAGAAAGTCTCACTTCTACCTCAAACTAGTTTATCAGACTTGTATGTAGCACACAATGAAGAAGTGCATTAATGTGAACTGGAAGGGAAAAGATTCCTTGTTTTCAAAACTACAAAGAATACAAAACATAATAGCAAAATATGCATAATTGTTTTGTCCAGGCCCACTAGAATCTCCTTTCACTACATTTACACCATCAAGATTTTTGAACTTTGCCTCTAACAAGTTGTGCAGATATAGAAGATAAATTTATTTTCCCAGTTTTTTTTTCTTTTTTTTTTTTAATTGCCCAAGCTCACTCAGATTGGATGAATAGTATCTTTCTTCAGCAATTTTTAAGCCTTGTCAAATATTTGTTTGGCCTTTGACTTGCCCCTTCTAACAAATAAAGTTGTTTTGTTTTAAGTCACTCAGTAGTGGTTCTGGCTGTATGTTTATGGCTGCTGCTCTGCTGGACAGTAAACCTCTATTCATGCGTCAAATGCTGAAGAAACAAAAGAATCCTTACAGCCATAGCCAGATCACACCATCTCCATGGTGTGATCTGGAGATGGTGTGATCTGAGTGGTGCGTAGTGCTAGTTTTCCCTATACATTGTGTTTTGCATGTAGGTCCAAAAGGGAAATTTGGTTCTGACTATACCAGATCATTTTCTTTCATTTTTGCTGTGTTACATGGATAGCTTGAGGTAAACTTAAAGCAAGACTTTCTGTTGATTTCTTTTTACCACTCTTTAATAATGTCTAGATTTGTAGAGTGCATTATTAATAGTTAGGTGGTTGATAGATTTTTTTACCTGAGCTGTGGATCATCTAATGTTATGTCAAGTTTCTTGGTCTTCATTATGCTATTTGCTTAATCATTTTATCCAGAAAACTTTTTTAATCCTGTCACAGAACAATAGTATTTTCACTAAGGTTTAAATTGTGCAAAGTGGGACTCCATTTATAAGTACTTCTAAAGTCAATTACACTGTATTTTACTGGGGGGTATCAAAGTAAAGAGAACTGAATGCATTTCAATATCAAACTTTTAATATTTTTATATATAAAAGATGTGGAAAACAATGTATATTTCAAGACTCTGTGTATCAAATTCACACAATTCACATATGACTGCAAATTCAATCATAAATGTGTGATATCAATGCAAAAAAGTGTGAGAAAAAGGTATGAACTATTCCGCATTTTTGCATCGTTTTCACCTTTTTCTCGCTTGAACTCTTAGATTACAATCAGTAAATGAAAAATAAAGGGCACTAGAAGTTTGTATTCTGGTGTTGCAACAACTCATAGGGTACCATGGAAACATGACAATAGATAATGAGCAACCCTAATTGGCTGCTGGAATTATGAGGAGCTGGTTTCTGATTTACATCTGTGATTATTCTTATTTTAACAGACACATTGACATGTGCTTTGGGAACTTGCTGCTGTTAGAAGATTCTCAGATAAACAATCAAGGCTCGTTTATTTCATGTGATTGTAAGCATCCACCACAGGACCTACACAGAGAGCACCATTTGTAAATCGTCTTCAGTTGTCATCACAATGATGGAAATGTTAGTGAAAAAGTTCCATGAATTTATCGAGGCCTGAATTGAACAGTAACTCCAAACTCATGGAGGCATGATTACTTTTTCTGTATTCTTTCAGCTCGGACCACTCTGCCTATAATGCATCGTATCGGGCCTGTGCAGATTCCAATTGTCTCTCAGTGCGCTGATCACCACGCAAATAACCCTCTGTTTCATCATGACAATTGAAAGGTTCATATTTCAACTTAATAGTCCTTTATAACTTTAACCATCTATCACAACCTCATTTCATTGTGGCTGCAGTTAATACGCGCTTCCCTGCCAAGTGGAACATTTTCTAATGATGCACTCTCACATGAAAACAAGGCAAGCCATCCCAAGCTCTGCATCACTCACTAATGCACCCATCCATAATGTGTTCATAGCAGCCTGCCTAAAGCAGACGACGATGACTACCAACTAGGCCGGGCAGGAGAGGGGTGCAAGATGCAAAACCTAAATGGCCAAGATAATCATCGGCAAAGTCGCTGCCATCAGAGTCTGTATCACCCTCATGATAACATCAGTAGATTTCATGTCATTAGGTGGAAAACTGAGAAACATCTGAAATGGGTTATCTCAACAATAACAGTCAGTGGCGGGAGTCACACCCAAGTGCGTTATGGTAGTGAGCCTGGCTTTGTGGGATGCTGATAAGTGTTGTCTAATAGGTGTACGTAAAGTCTGATGTAAACAGCATCCTAATTAGAGAGACCTTTATCAGTTCCTCCATTTTATGCAGATTGAGCCGGTGCAAACGCTGCTGTCATTATCTTGTAATCAAGTAGCTATTCACTGTCATCTTTTAAAACCCTGATTAAAATGCATAACAAGGAATCAATGCTGCTTTATTCTCTCTGTTACCTCATAAACATGCCATCCTATTAACTGAATAATGGTCTTTGAGAGTATACATATATAAACTATATAGGTAGAAGGGATTTCAAAAGTCGAGCAACTCAGAATTTCCACATTTAGTTTTTCAATACAGTGTGCAGTTTAAAACTTTTGCATGCTGTCAGATAGAAACCACTTAATACAACTGAATTGAATTTCTCAATTGTAAAAACTGAATCTAAAGATACTATCAGATTATTCAAAGAAAAATGTTTATAAAAACTGCTTCAGTAAAGAAAAGCAAATGTTTTGCTTCTTAGTTTAAATCAAAGATTTTCAAACTCACATGTTTTTACCCATTCCACAGTTTTATAATCACTGGGGTGTTTTCTCATCAGATGAATTTTTGTGTCTGTTAAATTTTGTGACCAATACTAAATTGCCAGCACTTTATCTGTATTAAAACACAAACAAGGTTTTGCAACAGTATTAATGTCCTTTGAACATTTTCATATTTTGTTAATCACAATGCCATTGTGAAATGCAAGCAATACAAAGCACTGTCTGCAGTTTGCTTTAACCTATGTGAGGAATGAACCAAACATGTGGACAATAATTGGCACATATTGCAGAAAACACTGCACACCCTAACCTAATGGTGAAACATGGTGGTGGTAGTATGACACTACAGGAATATTTTTTTTACAAAGGCACAGGGAGACTGATTGACAGAAAGATGGATGTAGCTAAATTCAGGGCAATGCTGAAAGAAAACTTGTTAGAGACTTCAGAGAAGGGCAGAGGAGTAACTCAAACAAGAACCCTAAATAAACACTTAGCACTACAACGGAGTGATTTAGATCAAGCCATCTTTATGTATGATCCAGTCTAAGTCCCATTGAGAATTGTACAGAAGAATGGGCAAAAATATTTGCATTTAGATATCCAGTGTATTGATTCCTAAAGGATCCTCATTGGGTGTAAGGCAAATTACAGCCCAGACAGGTCAACAGTATATCACAGGTCAACACAGGAGCACACATTTAAACTCAAGGATAACTTAGAGAGAGATCAATAAACCTAAAAGTCATGTTTTGAACTATGAAAGGAAGTTGGGAGACTTGGAGAGAACCGACAGCTGGACGGAGAAAATCCTTATAGAATGACCTCAGATTCAAACCCAGGATAGTCTTGCTAAAAGGCAACAGTGCTCCCAATTGCACCATTGTTCAGCACCTTTAACAGAAATAATTTAGAGAAAATTTATATTTCAATAAAATATCAAAGAATGAAAGTCACTATGATAAAGGCAGTTATAGCAGTTATTGTCAAATAGAAATAAATTATTCTACTTCTGAGTTTTATTCAAAGATTTTACACAGTACTAAGAGTAAAGTTTGTTACAAATCCAAATATTTGCAGAAAATATACAGTCATTAGGATGTGATTGTCAATTGAGAGAAATGTATGTTGTAACTCCAGATTCTGTGCACAAATACTGCAGATTTACTACACAAAACAGTATAGTGATAGCAGCATCTTTGTGTGAAGTACAGAAATGGAACAACAGAAAAGATTAGGAATCTTTCAGTTTTTTTCCCATATAGTTGCAGTTTTCAAAGTGTGATATTCTAAAAGACACTAGAGGCATTAATGACTGTTGAATTCATTTGTCTGGAAGTCAGTGAGTCAGTTGAAGTCTTTGATACCTCAGCCACCTGTTTAGTTCCTCACCTGTTCATACTGCTGCGCTCTTAGAGCATCCTCAAACAGGTGCTGCCTTTGATTTCAGATTCATAAGAGCTGATGATTAGGAACACAAGGGGAAGGATTGAAAATTCCTAACTGGATGACAGTTCCCCACCAATTAGAAAAAGTAGCTTGCGTTTGGTATGGTTAGCAATCAAAATGCTGTAAAACTGCGGCAGAATGATCAGCTGCAACCACTTAATCAGAATGGGAAACCTTGATTTTGGACACGTAAACCTCCAACCCCCGAAAAAAATCTAAGTTTTGTCATTAAATAAATGACAAAGCCCTAAACTAGAGGACTGGATCAAAGTATATGAACATTAGGCCCTGCTGGTCTGTTGGCCCTAAAAGAAACTGAATTTCCAAAAGACACACTAACAGCTGCACACACACTAAACAAAGCACTTAGAAAGCATTTTAAAGCTAATCACATTTGATTCATGACTATCATGGGAAAACTCTATGATGACTGTCAAAATGTAGAATAATTACAGTCTACTGTGACCAAGACTTTTGAGGTTCATCTGAGATATTCAGATTTAAGGATTAGAAAAGATCTTTATGCTGTGATAAGTGGATGTAGACAATAAAAGAAAGTGTCTTTGTAGCTCATTTATTTTGTAACACTTAAGTAAAACAATTAAATGTTCTAAGTGAACTTGATTGTATTCTAACTAGAACTGAATTGGTAAGCTCAAACTTGAATCTGCCAAAATGATTGGACTGAATAAACACATTCCTGTAAATAAACTGAATCCATTGAGAAGAATTTTGAGATATTTTTGTGAATGGTGCTATACAAAGTAAACCAAAAAAATTTAGATTGCATTTTAACAGTGAGCAATGCAGTCAAGTTAAATGTACAACTGTATGTATTGTTGGCTCACAAGTTAGGCATAAAACAAGTTACTGCCAAATGTGAAAAGAAAAATCCCAAAAAGGGGAAATTTTTTGAATTTTTCCCAAAAATTTCTAATGATGCATGATTGTATGTCAAGGGCCTCATACAATCTTTAGCTAGCCTTTATATCCAATAAGATGTGAAACAAGATTGATGCCAATTTAAAATCTATTAAAATGGGGGAACAAAAAATCTTAATTTGTTTTAGGCAATTTACATTTTAAAACCACCCCACTATAGCGCCTCCATTTTCCCGTACAGAGCCGATGTGAGCCTCCACTGCAGCTTTGTCAGATTATAATGTATACAATGCTGCCATCTAGCGTAGATTATAAATGCACCATTTAAGAAATGGAAAAATTGAGAGAAAAAAGAACAAATACAACAGACCGTTTTTATATGCATTTATTTAGGTGATCACTTTGGGGAAATAAAAAAAAAAACAAACAAACAAACAAAAAAAAAAACCCGCAAAAAACGCAGATTTCAGCTGAAATATTCACTTGGAGCTGGTGTACTTCGTCACCGCCTTGGTGCCCTCGGACACGGCGTGCTTGGCCAGCTCCCCGGGCAGCAGCAGTCTGACGGCGGTCTGCACCTCCCTGCTGGTGATGGTGGAGCGCTTGTTGTACTGAGCAAGGCGAGACGCTTCGGTGGCGATTCGCTCGAACAGGTCGTTCACGAAGGAGTTCATTATACTCATGGCGCGGCTAGAAATGCCTGTATCAGGATGAACCTACAAGCAAGTAAAACAAAACATGTTGAAGCAGTCTAAAACGGGGAATAGACCAACTGTAATTGTTTTTACTTCGCCCACCTGTTTTAGAACTTTATAGATGTACATAGCGTAGGTCTCCCTTCTTTTAGTTTTTCGTTTCACCTTTTTCTCGCTTGAACTCTTGCCTTTCTTTTTTGAAATATCGTTGGTCATTTTTAAGCGAACGTTTGGATATTACAGAAACAATTATGCTGAGTCTTACCAAAAGCCGTTTTAATAGCTTGTCTTAATTAGTGACTGATTCAGTGCAGCTGGTTCATTTCACGACCGACGAGATTCAACTAAACGTTAACATAATAGTTTTTACAAAGTCCTTGGAGCGAGGGAAGGGCTTTTTTGTTATAAGGTTTTTCAGTTAATACTTGCTTTTTAACATATCCATTTTTAAACGTTACTCATTTATTTATTGACTCAAAGTAGACAGTGAGCACCGTTAGCCATTTTGAAAATCAAAATCTAAAATGCACATTTGCAATCCAATTTCCTTAGGCACTGTGTCATGTGGTGCAAGCGACACACCATAAAAGAAAACGTTAGGCAACAAAGTGCTTTGCACAGAACAACATAATCCCAACACGAAACATGTGGTAGCCTACAGGGAATTTTGTACATGCACAATTTACCAGGCGGTAGATATTGACAAAGGTTTGGTATTGCACGCACTATTGATGTCCACTTGGTGGCAGACTTGCTTCATTTTATAGACTTAATGGGAGGCTACTGTTGAGTGCCTGGACTGCCACAATCCAATAAATAAATAATGCATGTATTAAACATTTTAAATAATCCATAATATGGTGATTCTACAATTCAAGGTCAGGTCCTGAACATTAAATCAGCTGGAGGTTTAAGACTGAAAGCTCACATGCAAGTCAAAAGCTAGAACCTATGACAACAAGTGTAATTGTTATTTATTATTTAAATGGTGGAAGAAGTGATATTGAAAATTGAAATGGAAAACATCAGTTTGCACAGAGATGCGGAAGTGCTAAGTGATTTTTTTTTTTTTTTTATAGAAACACACCCTATAGAGTGATTATATGCACACATGCAGTTGATTCAAACTTATTCATACCCCTGGCAGATTTAATGACTTTATCCTAATCTTTATCTCTTTTCAAATTTGAGCTGGGACTCAGCTGGGACTTAGATTAAATATGGCTCAGATTGGCTATTGTGGCTTTATTCGGTATACAATTCTTTCTATCCAGTACATTCTATAAGAAAACTCCATCAGTTTTCATAATATTTGGTCCTTGTGTGGTAATGTATTATTCAGGTGTCAGTGTGGTCACTTTGCACTAATGGACAGCATTATCTAGTGTGCCCTGTCAAGTTTATCTAACCATTCAGGAACTTCTTGCTCAGTTTTACTGTCAGAGTATCTCAGTTTGTAAGCAGCTATCAGTGATTTGAGAGCTACTGTTTGGATCCTAAAGTCCAAGACACACCGGATCCATTTTGGCTTCTGATTCAATGAAAAATCGGATGTACGCAGGCAATTAACAGAAGTAAAAAGTGAAACAAAAAGAAAACATTATAAATATGGAACACTAGGTGGATTTAATCTATATAGATCACTGTGTAATTACAGTGGTTGAGATGTGGTCCTGTATCAGACATTTTTGACATGCTTTCCTTGTTTGCTTCCCATATTTAGCACTGATGCTAAAGGATTTGATGTGTACACATCACACAAGGCAACACTTCTTTCAATAGGACAAAAAAATATTATAGTTTCCTGTTCCTATTATAGTTTGCTCTTTTCAGTCCAATTGCATTTTCATGACGTATCCTCTTGATGGCATAGTTGTGCCATGGAAACTGATGATGAGAACATCTCAAACATGTTATCTAGCTTGAATCTTTTTGCTAAGAATTCAATGAAATTTGCATGTGTGCCTTTAAATGAGTAAGTTTTACATATTCATGAAGTGCTATGCATTCTAGGCTATTTTTGTAAGTTTAGTTCAGCTAAGATGCAATAGTTCAAACTGTACAGTTAGACTTTGGGTTATGGAAAATGTTTTACAAAGCATTCAGTCTATAGTCTTTATAGGTGACAAACCTTGTCTGCTACAGTTACTGCATGCCAAGAAATTTGCAAATGTCATATGCAGTCATGCAGATTAGTCTGTTTGACTCCAAGTTATGTGCACTTGACATAACCTTGAGCTTAAATGTCATGTACTGGCTTTAATATGGATTATATGAAGTGGCTTACAGGCCATAATGCAATTATTTGTACAACTTTGTTTCTTTTGTGGCTGGGCTTACTCATGGATTATTAAGGAATGCAGGGGTTTTGCCATAGTGTGCAAGACTGAATGGATGAAGTTTAAAGATTCACGTTTCTGCAGAAATGACATGTTTTACTTTTGAGGATGTAGCACTAAAGTATATTACATCATTATTTTGAGGACGCTGAAACTTTGTAAGTCTATCCAGTTGCTTTTCTAACATCTAATTGGGCCCAACCCATGTCACTTCACACTAATGCTACACATGTTGTGGGTGGAAGAGAAGTCAATCTACTGAAAAGGGGCTTTTAAAGTTTACTTGTTACTGTTTTAGAAGGTTTATTTTAATATATTAATATTTTTAAAATTTTTATGCTAGATTTTCTGATTTAAAATATATATTTGCCCATGAAATCTTCTATATTTAAGTTACATTACAAACTTAGTATTTGATAGATATCTTGTGTGAAAAAGGTAGAATATAGGCTCGATCTTATTTTGAAATGTATTTTTTTATTTTTAGTGTAGCAAATTGTGTAGTTGCCAAATGTTTGATGTAATTTGAACCTGGCATGGGTCGAAGCTTGAGTTATATGAGCCAAGAAAGATTGAAATCTGGTAGTGACTAAAGACATTATTTACGATAGATGTTGTTTACTCCCAATCATGGTTCATACAAAAATTACTGGCCTCTCTTAGTGCTGCAGCAGCTGAAGATAACCTGTTTAGAATGTATTCAAAGGTTACCTACTCACCACCGGAGTTGTCATAGAGATGTGTAGTTCATGTTTATATTGTCAAGCTTTTTGACTTGTACCTTTAGACACTTCAATAGTTGTGTTTATATTGTGGGAAAGAAAAACATTCACCAGGTACCGCAAACATTATTTATTTTTTTACTTTTTGCTCTCGTTTTTTTTTTTTTTACTTCTAAGACTTCTTAAAATCTCCCCAGCTAATTTGAGCATATGATTGAGATGCTTTTCTAAGCAAAAATAACTTTACTATAGTAAACGCACAGCTGGTAATTGAGATGAGCTCACCTTTGTGTTTCTGTGCCTCTTGCCTAATGAATGCAGAACAAATCTCTGTATTCATTAGGCAGAGATCTTATTGTCTTATTGTGGAAACAGGACTGTTTCTTCCGTAGTGACATATTTACATCTCAAAACTTGCTTTAATCTGAATCCTTTATCACAATAAGATGCATTAGAGATACTTGTGCTGTCTATTCAATTGCATTTAGCTTTTTGCTTTTGCTGGGGATTGCTGATGTTTCATTTGTTCTGAAAGTTTAAAACATAAAGTGAACCATTTATATGATTTTTTTGTACATAATGGCTTGTTTTCAAGAAACATCCAATAGTGGTTGCAGTTTAACAATATTAGCATACACTGACTTTGACCTGAGATTTTATTTTCTAAATCATGCAGTGTTATTGCTTTGTGATTTTTATCACACAGAATCTTGCACATACATCTATAAATTGTTTACTTGTAGACAAACCAGTAAATGTGGTAGATTTTAATACAGCAGAGATTTATTCATGCTGCCTGATTTGTTAGTGTACTGCTAGCCCTAGCTCCTTTATCACTAGCTTTAAATCTGTTTGATTGATGAGATCTGAGGCTGTGTTACAAAGTGAGCTGAATTTCTGCCTTTTATCATGCACTCATATCTCTCTAAATAGCATTACACTGTCTCACGCTCATTCATTTGTGTCATACTAAAGCATGCCTTAGTTGTAATGACTTGAATACTCAACTTTTACATATTTGTTAATGTCTTTTAAATGGATTCTTATAAAAAAACAGGAGTTCAGAGTGTAATATGTATCCACTTGAGCTTCTATTTCTTTTGTGTTTTTTCACATTTTTTGCTGAATTTAAATAAATATTTAAGTACTCATATTCATGACTAGCAAATATCACTGTAATTACATAATGCACAGGTCAATGGAAAAATACATTTCAGTGTGAATTGTTGTTGGATAATTTAGCTGTGCAGGATATACAATAACGGTAAGACACTTTTGGCAAACCTTTGGATGAGATTTAACTGTTTAAAAGTCTGTTTACTCATAGCTTCACTGCACAGTCATATTTAGCTTATGGAAATGCGGCATTTTTGTTGGTTAGTTAACAAAAGTTAACTAACCAATTAAGTTTTTTTTAAGCGGTACATGTGCCCACTCCCCACATATGTATGTGCTGGATGTTTGCACACAAAAGACCATTTATGAAAAAAATTCCTACAATTTTGTCAATAATAACCTGGAAAAATAAAAAATCAATTAACTATGAAAAAAATTTTTAAAACTCTATGGATAACCTCGAGGTATAAACAATGTGGACATTTGCAACTTATATACAAATGTGGCCAATGTATTTTATTTCATTTTTGATGGGCAAATCTGGATGAGACATAAATAAAAAGAACTGCGGACCAATGGTTGTCTGTGTTTTGCAAAGATTTCATCCACAAGCATGTTCTACTCAACAGATAAATTGCGAATATTTATGTTAGAAACTATTTGTTTGAGGTCACTTAACCAAGGTACTGCACATATTACACTCTGAACTCCTGTTTTTTTTTATAAGCACACATTTTCCCCTGTTTTCAGTCAGATTCATTCATCTTTAGCAGTTGTTATCTGTGCTGGGAAGAAAGGGAATAAAAAGGTGAGTGTGTGTTCACATCTGCTACCTCGCTTCATCTGTCTGTCACATAAACAGAAAAATGTTGGCTGTCGTGCTTATCACAGGTTGCCACATCAACGTGTTACTTAAATCTTTCAAAGGTGTTTAATTTATTTCTATTCTCCGTTTTAGCATTCATAAAAATATTTTGTGACCAGTTGATTGCATTTATGCCATCGTGTCTATGCCTGATAGTGATTTACTGTATACACATTAGCTTAAGATGCATAGCACAATATTGGAAAATAACCAGAAAACAAACAGCAATAAAAGACTCCTGCACTGAGCAGTTCACCGCAATGCAATATGTTTTGTATAATACCGTTAGTTTGGAAAATTGTTGATATATTTGAAGTTATAAAGCTTTTATGCATATTGCCTGCTTTAGAAACCCTGTTTTCTAGAAAAAATGGTTTCCTGTAATTAGATTTCATAAACTTGTGATAAATAACCACAGTGACTGATTTTAGTAGAATAACCTCATTGTTAACTTTCTGGGGTTTCCTGGCCTACAAAGCCAACAACAGCTGAAAGAACATTTTCTGTATTTACATTATCTGTCTTCAAGTAAGTGCAATGTATCAAAAACTTTAATTACAGAGGTTTATGTCATTAGGAACATCAAAACCTTTAAGATTTCAATTGAGACTTTTGGATATTTTTCTTGTTTAAAGTAAACCTCCGTTTTTTAAAAACTGACCTAAGCTCCTGCTATGATATGAACTGATTCCAGTGTCTCTTTGAGAAGTATAATATTATTACACTTCTCAAGACTATTTAGGAACAAAGACATATTGATTATGGAGTTTAAACTTACTTTAACATCTTTTACTAATAATTAGCATAGCTAGCAGTCTTCCTGTTTTTTACTGAAGGATGTCAATCTTTACTTTAACTCTGAGATGTCTTTCTTTGCCCCCTTTTGGGAGAGCTGGTTTATGGTCTTACATATAAACCAGCCCTTTATATGTAAGAGAAATACTAAACAGTTCAATAACTTCTTTATTGGGGGTTGCCTCTACAAGTACATCAATCAACACACCAGGCCAATGCAGTAGTATTCATTACATTACTTGCAAGATGTTTAATAATGTTCAACTGGAAGAAAGCTGCCCCTCCATCTCATAAGCAGTGGATAGAAGATGCTATGTCGCATTTGAAACATTCTGTCAACAGCTCTGTTCAGGAGTACAATATGACTGGGCAGCATTTGTCCTACGCTTTGCTTCATAGAGAGTGTCCAGACCCTCTGCTAATGAGAAAAGATTGCTTGCTGGAGGTGTGGAAGTTTTAAATTTTACCCAATCGCTAACATTTGCCAGTGGTATATGTCTTGTGTCAGTTCAACAGGTCACCGGAATTGCCTGCGCTGTAAACAACCATTCCCCACTGCCAAGAGAGAAGATGGGTGTTAATGTTAATTAATTATTTGGAAGCATGGTCAACATGGACTGAATGGCTTTGCTCACTTTCTCGGCTTCCAAAGTCAAATTACAAACTACAATTTAAAACAGTGCAGAAAATTGACGTCATTGTTCACAACTTCTCCTTCTGTTCCTTGATTGGCCCAGTTGAAATTCAACAACAAAAGGGGCTAATGTGGAGTCGCTTCTTCACTCCTGATTTTAAGACAGATGCCATGGTCTGCATCAGTATTCACATTTTGCCATGAAAAATAAAAAAAACAGAGCTTCAGTATTATTTTGTGTTGCATTGTAATCTAACAGGCATGGAAACTCTGAATTAACAACTCAGAGTTGATATTTCCACTGAAGGTTTTTAAGCTTGTTTTCTTAAGTAAAAACATTATATATAATTTTGTAATTTTTTTTTTATCAATTTATTTTTCTTTTTTTATGTTTTTCTTTCTGATGGTTCCTTGAAATTCTGTTTTGTCAAATATTTCGAGTCCTAGGGTTAGTTTAAATGGATAGACAAAACTAAACACCAACTTCTTTTTTTTGGTCCTTGACTCCCATTTTCAGAATTGCAGTCATTTAGATCATATTACTGATGTGTTTATGCAAGGTGCTAAGCACAAAAGCAATATAAAGTGATTAATTCAAGAGAGTAAAGGTGATAAATCATCACAGTTTCATAGTCCTCTGTTTAAAGTTGTGTTATATAGCTGCACAAAGTATGGCAGTGTTTCATCGCTGCCATTCATTTTATATTTAGGGTATATAAGATCTTAAATGTCATCTCCTTTAATACTGTATGAAGATGTTGCAATCATAAAATTGCCAGACTTGCTTGCCAATTCTACATAACTTGGCCATTTCATTGATTGACTACTTGCTCTTTCTAGATCTGGATCAGCACAGTTTTCCTGTCATTGGGTCTTCTGACTGACCTTCAGCAACTTTACTTAATACCCAACACCATTTAGAGCCTGATGATTGCAGTGACTATAATCCCAAGCATTTTCATGTCAACATTTCAAATTAAGCTAAATGTTTCTTAAGATCCCAAAGTTTTGTCAGATGTTTTCCATTCATTAAAATTTGTCATGGTACAAAGGAAATACCTTTGATTTTATGTGTCAAAGCATGTCTTGGTTAATGTCAGGTTCTAAAATGTAATCACAACTATGAAAGAAACACACAACAGATTAAAAATAATTTTGTTCCTAAAAACAAAAGAAAGCATTCCAGTAAATGTAGAAGGGGAAAAAGCATTCAATTGATTTTGGAAGTGGGACATCTTTTATGAAAGCAATAATGTTGACTGTTTGTTACAACACTGGCAATGAGAAAACACATTAGCAAAAACCTTGTTGCTTCCCATCAATCTGGTAAAGGGTTATGTGACGACTTCCAATTAATTTGAAGTCTGTCATTCTACACTAGAATGGTAATTCAAAAAGTGAATTAGGTGGAGGGGTGAGAGGTTGGTAAGTCATATAGAAAACATCTACTTTAGGTAATTGCAACTAAAAGTGGTTATACAAAGTATTGAATCAGAGGCGGTACAGACGCCAATCAGGCAATTGTAATGCTCAGACAAACTGGAAACACCCCAAGGTCATTCATCCTTACCAGGAACAAGCTTAAAATTCAGTCCGCCAGATTAAAATGAATTCATTCATTCATTATTTATTCTTATTCATAGTTCATGTTGAACTAATTTGTCAGCTCCAACTCGAACTAGTTTTGTTGATTTATTGTATTTTGTTTGAAATAAAGTAAAAATATTATATGTTCTTCACGAATTAGCAGATCCATCCATTTCATCACTTAGCTATTGTCAGCAAGCTTAGCACTGTTGTATTATTTCCTTTTTTCTTTGCTCACAACAGCTGCATTTTGTAATGCTTGAATTCCCAAAGCAGCTGCTCTCATTCACTTATTTCAATGCTTTCACTGTCAGAAAACAAAACAAAACAAGTCTGAAATTTTGGCTGAAAAGCCATTTAGGCTGGATTTGTAATTGCTTTCACTTTGAACCCTCTTATTACTACCCTGTCATCATAGACAGGATTTGGCTTTTTTTCTTTTTTTTTTGGCTTTTTTGTTTTATCATTTAAGCTATTATTGCTGTCAAAACCACTCAGTAATAATAAGTAACTGCTAGATACTGGAAGCTGCCCCGGAGAAAAGGGGGACCACGTTTATTCATTGCACATTTTTTTGATTATTCTACAGCTGTATAACCAAAATAATTAAGGTGGCACATAAATATAATTTTGGTCATTCAACCAAAATCATATTTTGCTTATAAAATTCAGACTCTGTCTGAGCACATTAGATGTCAAAATCTTTAATTGTGTAAATTTCTGTAAAACCAATCAGTAGCAGTGATTTTTATTAGAGAACGGCTGATATTACTGGCCTGCTAAAGATTTGCCTATATTTTCTTTTTTTTTTAAGTATTGGCAATGGGGCTTGACAACCAATAGTTTGCAGATTTTTAAGAGGGCAGCTTTGAGTTTTAGTCCTGAATCATTAAAACTTTTATCCTAACAATTTTTGACTTAAACAACCATTTATATTGGTGAGTGTTTCATGTTTATACTTTGCTTTAACATGTTATGCTGAGTACGTGTCCTCACAAAGCAGAGCAGCTGTAAGTCAGTCACACAGAGCTGGCCAGAGAAGCTACATATGCTCTGTGAGTTTAGACACACTGGTGTGAGCTCTTAAATGGGAGACTCACTGGGACTTAAGACCACAATGAGTGTAAGAAACCTGGGTGTAGTTTTAAACAGCTCAAAATTTTGACAGCCACATAAAGTTTGCTACTAAATGATCTTACTATTTTCTGAACAATGCCAGAATAAAGAATTTCCTTTCAAAACAGGACAGAGAAAAACTGTTGCATGCATTTATTTTCAATAGGTTCGATTACTACTACAGTGTCTGTATAGGTCTCAGTAAAAATCAATCAGTCAACTGCAGCTTATCCAAAAAGGCTGCTGCTAGAGTCCAAATGTTATATAACACCAATTCTTAAATCTGAGCAATAGCTCCGTGTTTATTAAATAATGTATTTTAAAATGATGTTATTGGTGAAGCAATGATCTAGACTAAAATACATTTCTGCATTGCTTGCGCATTATAAACCATGTAGATCCCTTAGTTGTTCAAATACTTGATTACCTGGTGTTTGCAAGATCCAAAATAAACAAAGTAAAGAAGAATTTAGCTTCCATGATCCTTAGCTTTGAAACAAACTCCTTGAAAACCTGAGATGCACAGAAACTGTTGCTTCCTTTTTTTTATCAGTGCTAAAAATATTATTTTTATATTATGTTATTGCAACGTTGATCAAATAATCAGTTTGAGGTCTTTTTTGCCTTTCAATATTTGTATTGTATTGTAGTTTTGTTTTATGTAGTGTTTTTCTTCTTTTACTTTGTTTTTTATCTTTTCATTGATGTCTTTTAAAGCACTTCATATTAGCTTGTTTATGAATGAAAAAAATAGATTTGCCTTACATTGCCTTCCCATGACTGTAGCTATCTGGTTGTGTGCATCACTGGTGGGGAGGGGGCTCGTTCTTGGCCTGGGATCCAGAGAAATTATACGAAGCAGAACATCTCTCCTGTGTGGTGACACAGCTACTGTAAGCTCTGTATCATACACACTCTGTTTATTAATGATGCAGGAAAAACTTGATGTTAGACAGATGATGACACTGGACTGGAGCTGATGCTGACAGTTGACGTCATTACTGCAGCTAGTAGTTTGAATAGGAGGAAGGCAGTTGTGTTTCATATACTGATATTTTTTATGATAGTCCTGAATTTACTATTAGTTGGATCTGTGTGAGTCTTAATGACATTTTTTGTATAATTTTCTCTTTATGGCTTGTATAGTGCACATATGAACTAAAACTTTCTAAGAATATATATTATTATGAAAAAAATATGAAACCGAGAGGAAAGTGTAGAAATTACATAGAAATATACATAAATTGAAAATCAGCAAATTTTTTTCGCCTGCGCAACTTCACTGATTGTGACAGGCTGAGCAAAATCTCAATCCGTTGTCACTATAAATGCCTCCGTTAGACCAATAAAAATGGCAGAAACAAGTTCAACTCAGTCTCTGGCTGCATATGACGAAACATTGATCACAAATCAAAGACGTGAAATAGACAAAGAAGCATTTAATCTAATAAATCAAACTGTATCTTTCTAAAGGATCAGCAGTCCCTATTTCTTAATATCTGTATTAGCACTATAAACGTGTATCTTGAATTAAAGATAATCCAATCTTTCTTAAACCCTTTAATTGAAAAAGGCTATATTAACTTTTCAACATTATGGTAAGCTGTAACATTCGCTCTCATTACCTTAGAGTCTTCATCAAAGATTAAAACTTCAGTGAATGTTGAATTGCATGCTTCCTGGAATGGGTAGAATGTATTTGTAAGACTGTAATTGGGCTGTTCTGTGTAAGTTGTTCACAGCTGAAATGTTTTCAAGGTCTAAAAGTTCACTTAGAATATTTCTTTATAAAATAAAATTCGAAGTGTCCTTAAAAACATGTACTGTGCTTAGCAGTGTTTCATATATTAGCACTCCTCATTAGTGCTAATCAAAGCACAGCATCATTTGATGCTGTGCTTTCTACCAGCCACTTGAAAACAAATTACTGTTGAAAAGTCCACCACTTTCAGCCTATAATCTGCAACAACAGCCATGCCTGTTGGTGGGGATTTAAACATTTAACTGTGTTAATATTTATATAGCACACTTGCCAAGCTGTGTGCTATATAACAGCTATTTTTACAAAAGCTGTAAAAATAGGAGCGTTAAAGGTCCAGACATGTAGCGCCATTTTACAGCACAATCAAGTAACAGTTATAAAAATGTTACATACCTAAATAT
>CAEGAE010029473.1:0-39044 GCA_903067095.1 Girardinus metallicus | reverse complement strand
CAATATATATATATATATATATATATATATATATATATCGATTAACGGCTAGTTTTGACACACTTTAGCTAAATAAAACCAGTTTAGAGCCGCTAAGGCTACATGACCTTGGGAAAAATCAACTAACATTTTTTAATAAAAATCTACCTTTTCTAAAAGAAACATCATTTTACTTCAATTTTGGGATTTTAAACTAAAGAAAAACATAAAACCTTTGCCCAAAAAAGCATACATTTTCTTCTGTGGAAAATTATGCAAAGAATATTTATAGTTTCTAGACAAAATACAAGAAAGATAGAAATAAAAGAATAATGCTGGTACTTTTAGTGTCATTCTGTTGTGGGGAGCTTAATTCAATTACTCCATCAAAAAAATTGAAAAACTTCTGAAACCTGCATTTATTATTGTAACTGTATTTAAAATCATCAGTTGGTTCTGTATCATTTTTAGCCAAAGTTATTAGGAACCATTGTGGAAGGTTCAAGGAGTCACCTAGGAAGGTTGCAAACAAATCATTTAGAGAATAGCATATTGCTGTTTCAGAATGACCTAGTCAAAGTCCACACCTAAATCCAAGCAAGAATCATTAGAAAAAAATGAAGTTTTTCTGCTTTCAGAAGACATGACTGGCTTTCAGCAATTTTGCATTGAAGAAAGGACAACTTTCCTGACTTTTATTTGTAAAAACTTTCAAAACCCTGAATGATTTGAGTGTAATTGTTGTGAGGAAAAAAATCTCTTGCAAGGCACTATAAAAGCAAATAGTTGAGACATTTTTTTTGTAAGAATACTCACGTTGTCCACCATCTCTTTCCCATCTACATGAAGCTCCTTGGTCCCACCTGTCCCAAAAAAGAAAGCATCAAAGAAAAGGTGTTGAATAAAACACCTCCACTTAAAAATAAACAAAGCGAGTTGTGTGGAAAGAACGAGATCAGGCTCTCTCCTAACTCTTCAGTCCACAAATCCAACAGAAACAAATGAGATGTTTTGTCCGTCCGCTGCGGCCGGTCCTGAGAAAGAACACACACTCCCTGCTGAGAAGTTGTTATTTCAAGAGAATTAATGGACGACTGCAGAAGTCGGGAGAGGGTTAAGGTCAATACTGAAGTACACTTCCTGCCTGCCTTCATGAGTCGATACCACCATCTGCCGTCTCTATGGTAACCAGAAAGAGTGGCCCAAGTTACGCGGAGAGATCTAGCCACTGACAGATATAAAACAGGGGAAAAAAAAAAAATAGAACTGATCAAAATCTTTCTCTACGTGGGTTTCCAAACCAGCCTGAGCATGTCACGCGAGGAAGGAGGTGGGTTTTGGAAAAAACAGAAACAATCGACTCGTTTTCTGTCTTACGCTGCACAGGGATGTCTCCTTTTATGGCGTTTGTTAAAAGTGTTTTTTTTTTTTTTCCTAGTTTCTGCAGGCTGCAAGTGATGGATGTTCGACGATCCCGGTGTTTGCACAAGTGAATCTGCGGTTGTTCGTTTCCTACAGCTCTGCAGTGAAGCCTGCGTGCTCACATACCCACGCAGAGGTTTCCCATCGCCAGCTGTCTGAACGGGACGGTGGGAAACACAAGCTCTTAAGCTAATAATTATTGACACTAATCTAGAGTCCTCTGATTATTAGGTTGGAACAAGTCAAATACTCATTTAGTCGGAGCGACAGCGCCGTCTCCCAGGGTCTGCACGGAGTTACGAGGGGGAAAGCGAACGTACACAAATCAGAGAACCTCAAAATGCAGGAGCGTGACGCTGATAAACCGCTTTAAAAATGAATGAACGCGACTGTGTGAGTGAGTCTAGAGTTATACCATTAGATGCTATATCAATCCAGATACACATTATACTCCAGTGGGTCAGGAATGGAAGAATTTCAGCTGAGTAAATCTTGGATATTTTCCAATTTCCATTTTTCTCTCTTTTAAAAATATTTTCAGAACCTTGCTTTTATTTCAATAGTCTCTTCTGTGAGTTGACCTGAATTCAAACTTCAGTTAAATGCAAGACAGCATACCCTAGTGGGTATCATCTAACAATAAATGTTAAATTATACATTTATTGTATCACTTAAATGTTAAATGATACATTTACTGTATCATTTAACATTTATTGTAGAAAAATCTCATCATGATAAGAATTTTGATTTACTGCTGTCACAATGAATTTCAGTCAATGTTAGTAAAAGTCCAATTTTAATGTATTTTCTATTTTCTATCTGTAAATTTGAAAATAGGATTAAATGAAGTGCAGCTTATCACAATATTTTATAGCACTATTGTGATAACTATAAAACTATTTCTTACGTTTTTTTTTAGGTAACTGCATGACGCAGCATTCACAGCACCACACACATCAAATTCTTGTCTTGAAAAACATTTCTATTTGAAATAAGCCGCATGCATACAAAAGTGTGTTTCAGATCATTAAACTACGGAAGTACAAGGAAAAGAAAAATCCAGATTTAAAAAAAAAAAGTAATCTTCATAAACAGCAAGTTCAATTAAGCGGTACTTGTAAGTCCTTTAAAATGTGTTTTTAATTGAAGTCTTCAATTCAGTCAATGCAAAGCTACAACGGCTTCATTTTATGTGCAGCTAAGTAGATACTGTACGACTTATTCACCGCATTTAAAATACCAAAAAGGAAAAACAAAACACTTACTGTGATCATTCAGATGAGCTTCATTTTTGTGACACTTCTTGTGTTTCCCACTCAGACTGTTGATCTTGAACAGAAACAGATATTCATGTTGAAAAACTACCATGAATATTACGCTAAACACTTTTGCTTTTAAGCTTTTCGTTGTTTTGTATGTGAGCTACAAACATGTCAAAGTAATTGCTCTCCTGTTTAAGTGGGTAGCTCCTGGTAGGTTAACAGTTGTTGACTTCTAAATGCAATAAGTTGGTGTGGATTTCATTGAGGTGTATGAGAGTAAACAGAACACCACAATAGTCAAATTATATTTGAAGATTCCATTCCTTTCCACTGTGATCACTTAAAAACATCCCAAGAAAATATGTTTAGGGTTATAGTCGGAATATTACAAAATGTGGAAATACTCAAGGAATGTAAATACTTAGTTAGAAGGCAATGTGTTCATGTTGCTTTTTCTCCCCGGCAACCAAACCATGAAACATATCCATGGGCATATGGATATGCTGCATTTATGGAGAAAAAATAAATAAAAAAAAAAAGGTCAGAATAATAGTGTTCCCTGTGGTTTCACCCCACCTGTCTGCAGATTCTGTGGTCTTCCAGTTTTTCTCTGAGAACCATAATGGTGTCCTGAGGGCAGCCAGCGGGAGCCTGTCGCAGAGTGAGGAAAACAGACTCTGTTCCTGGACAAAACCTCAACATGCAGGAGCTGTCAGCCCACAGACAGAAAACACCAGGAGGAGGGCCTACGGGAGCCTCAGAGGGACTGATGAGGGGAAAGAAAGAAAGCAAACAAACAAGGGTACTGAGTAAAAAAACTCTGTGTGGATGTTAAAATGAAGTAGGGTCATGCTGAGTAGTTATAAAAAAGCAATATCTAACTTGCTCGACATTTAGTACCTTTGCTAATCGCTATTAAATTATATTTCTTAGCAACAGAAATGCACAATATTAGTGTTTCAAGTCATATTTATCTCCAGTTAAAATCTAACTGTACAGTAGCTTTGATAGTAGAATAAATACTGCAGAATACATTCAGCCTCTCAAAACATCCACAACTCTTCAAGGAGAAGCAAATGTACATTTTTTTTCTACTTCTTCTGCAGTCAACTTTCCAGCTCAAATCTCCTCAGGTCAGCTGGTTCTTGACAAATGTAGTTTCTGTGTTTTTTCTAAGTTCTGTTTACGCTCTGCCTGCCCCAGAAAGCCCCCAGTGGGGATCTTACAGCCCTGGGAAGAAGCGCTGCTTCATTACATTGGAAGTTTTCAGCGGTACTGTATATAGTACTTGCAGCATACAAGTACTATATACAGCAGTATACAGCAGTACTTCTTTTGCAGCTTGAGAAGCCTTTCAGGTGTTGGTTATTATCTAAGCACTGACGTAAGTAACTGAGACAGTCAGGCTTTCTTCAACTGGATAGAACTGAGATTTGCAAAATAAGAATATTTACTTCAGCATTGTGAATTTCTCCAATGAGAAAAATGTTCTTGCAGTAATCGTCCCTCAAATTAGTACATTTCTATAAGATAATCATAGTATTACACTGCCAGGTCCCTGAAGGTGGAATCAAATCCGTTCCCCTGTGCCATCTGGAGTGGAGTTTCCCCGTCCTCGTTGGGTAAGCTCGGCAGTGTTTGACCTGCAGTTTGGTGAATTAGGAAGCGAGTGAGGTGGACCAAATGCAAGCGGACACCAAGGTGAAGGAGGGTTTCTTTGCGATGATGTTCATGACCTAGAGAGAACAGACAAAACAGGAATTCAAATGAATCAAATGTCAAAAATTTAAGCTAAAGTTAGAACTTTTCGTACATTAACAGCTGCATTGATCATCTCAGCAATTGGTTAGCCTTACAAATGTTCTCATTTTGTCACTTTACAAACTTTTTTCGTTATTGAACCTTTATTTTACCAGATCAAGATGATTGAGAACTAGCTGTCATTTACAACCTGGGTCTGAGATTTATGTGATAGATCAACACAGAGTAGTGCATAATTGTAAACAGAAACGATTTTATATACACATTTTTTTTTTTAAAAAAAAGGAACCGTTTTCCTTTCACTTGAAAATTGTGCACTTATTTATATTTAAGTGTACTGCATAAATCAATTTAAAATACATTGACGTTTGTGTTGTAAAGGTACAAAATGATCTTTGCTAGTGATTACATGCAACTCACTGAGTTGTACACGATTCGCTATGCATGTGTGGAATTTGTAGTAATAACACGTGCAAAAACGAGGAATGAATGACTCGTAATTATGTCAGTTCCAAACAGTAAATCAGCAATATTACGACCCAGAAAAACTGGATGTTTCACTGAACACACACCTGGAGTGTGTGTCCCAAAGGCTGCTGCTCAGTGGAGTATAAGGGACTGTAAACATTGGCCCCTCGTCTCAGCAGAAACACTTCAACCTACTCTCTGTTGGCTAATACTATAATACTCTGTCAGTAAAGGTGTCTTGGTGTATTTTATTTATTTTCTATTTTTAATTATAATCTCTGAGAGAATTTTCAAAAGGATTAACAACATATGGGTCTTTGGAATTTTTATTGTGGTGCAGAAATGTTAAAAGAAAAAAACAAGATAATCCATTATCACTACAGTTGCAAAAATAACAAGAATTGCCCCATGGGCTCTACAAAAGAGATGTTAATTGTGACCCAGTTTTGCTCAAACTGTGGCGAGATAATACTGCCCAACGACTTCATGAAAAGGTCAAACAACAAGAAAGTTATTGTCAAAGTTTTGTCTGTGCAGACAACAAACTGAGAGGCCACCCCTGTGGGGGATGGGCTAGGAGGCAACAGCTACTTTGCATCTGCAACCTGCATGTGTTTTGCATGGACATTTGCTTTCTCTAAACAAATTATGGCCATATTTACACTCTGCTACACAAGGGCTCTTTGTGTCCTACATTTCAGTTTGTTGGCTGATGTCTGCCTGTAGAGCTTTTTCTTCCCGGCGGTGATTTCTGATTTGTTTAAAAAGAGTTAGGTTGCAATTTAGAAGAGTTAGAGTACTGCTACTATCTAAAAATACTCCAAAGTATAATTCATAGTCCATATATCCATTTATCTGGAATAGTTGCCGGAACTCTAATATTTTACTTTAGTTTAAAAATAGTGAAACATCATTCTACAGTAACTATTCTTTCACACACAATGTGATATCGCCTCAACTCCAGATATAAAAAAATAATGATGGTAGGCAAAAATATATGCACATTTATTGAAATCTTCCCCTTTTAGAACCTAATTATTCCAACTGGACACCAGCCTTAATGAATGGGATTTTACTTTGTGAAGTTTAAATGGTCTTCAACACACAGTGTGCAAACTCGTCTGGGTTTTCAGAGATGTCAAAAAGCATCAACAGCCAGGAGGAAGCTACCGGAGTGTCTGTAAACTTGCCCGTATGACCCCAGCTCGTGATAGACACGCCGGCCATCCTGCTACATTACCTTCTCCTTGCTCCCTGTCAGGGTTTTTCCACTGCTGAGGGTATTCCATGTTAGCCAGGGCCAGAGTGATCTTCTCATCCAGATGCTTCAGGTCAACATTATCACCCGAACTTCCTCTGAGCTGGGACTCTATTTCTCTGAACTCTAACAGTCCACAGATCTCCTGGTCAGCTGCCTGCACCAACAGAGGAAACCTCCTCAAGTCTTCCCGGTAGCTCTGAGGGTCACGCTGGTCCCAGTCCCCCCTAAGGTACTCTGCTGCGTCCTGAGCAGTATCCCTAAAGTATTCAAGGACAGCTGTACACCCATAAGGATAAACTCCATTGTTCGTGGAGAGGTAGGCTATGACGGAGACAACTTCCACACGATCATGACCTGTGGATGAAAAACAAAACAATACGTTACAAAAACGACAGCCAAAGAGACAATGAGTGTCGCCCAATGATGATTTAAGGAATCACCTGGAACGGTGAAACAAAGAGTCCGCTCGTCACTGCCTCTTTTTGCGGTGGTCACGTGAGTAAGTCTGGAGCCTTCTGCAACAACATAAAACTCGCCGTCTTCAGGGGCTGCTTCTTGCAGCAACATGCAACCATCAACTTGTCCCTAAGATAAGGAGAAAAAACATCCATTCATTTAAATATCTTTGCAAAGCAACTGGAACATGTCACTGGGGGTAACTAGGCAAGGTTTTTTTTTGTCAAGGTTTACAAAGGTTTTAAAAAGGCTTTCAAGTACTTTTACAAGGTGCCAGAATAAGTGCTGGAATGATTGGTGCTTTCCACATCTGTACTGGGGATAACATTGTGCTTCCAGATTTGGCTTTCCAAAGTTCTTTTCCCCTCACATTAATTTTAAGTGGACAGAATACAAGATGAAAGAAATTAATAAATAGAGAGAAAGTGGAGAGGACACAGCAAAGGAAAGAATGAAGGACATGATGGAGGAAGAGAGGTTCTACACAAGACAGCAAAAAAAGGCTCCTGAAGGATCTTTGAGTCTTGAGACAGAGGGATCGTCAACATCAGTGTTTTCAATGCTGAAATTGCAAAAGACTGGTTTGATGTAATATTTGGTAGGATATAACATTTCAGGTGACATATTTAAGAGCATATTTAATAGCTGACCAGCTGAATGAACGATAACTCCCCCAATGCCCACATTAGGTGAATTTCCTTGGCGTTTGTTGCTCATGAACAATGTCCTAAGAAATATCTGTATCGCAATATTCAGTGAGATTTCCTTAAAATCGTCCTTAATTCATGGTGATTGTTCCTCCGCAGTGATGTTGAAATTAATGGGTGGGATGCAGAAACCTCCCATATTTACAGGGAATTAGTGCAGTTGGAGAGCAACTCTTGTAGCAGTATATTTGTGATAGGAAAAACCTGCGTCTCAAAAACCAAAAACGCTGAAGACTTTCACATCAAAAACTTGGATTTCTATATCTGCTGCAATCCAGAGAGGCTTGAACAGCCGGTGAGATCCTGGAGACCATATGGACATCCTAATCCAACTACATTCATCTAAATCACACAATTGGCTCAACAAAACTTTATATTGCAATGGAATCATCTTTATCTAGTCAATGAATGAAGAGTTGTTACTTAAACCCAGCCAACAGATGTGTAGGGGTAGGAAAAACAGTCGTCTTACTGTGGGAGCCAAGACTCTGGCTGCCTTTTTTTCACTGTGTTATGTGAACCAAGTCATTTATTACAATGTTATTCTCTCTTATTTAACTTTGTGCTATAATTAACTGTTTTTCTTCCGAAATAGACTGATGGAAAGCTGTTAATTGCAGAATAACTTCATATTTCTTTGCTGCGTATTTCCATTCCTTTGGACAGATCACGCCTGTCCTAAGTAAATGCATTCACATTATTAATCTCTAAACTTTGACTATATTATTTTTTGTGTATGAATCTTTTTTCAACAAATACATAAAGACAAATTATTTTCTCATTTCTGTGTTTTCAACCCTTTGATATAACAGGGAAAAAAAAAATCATGGTAGAAGTAACGTCCAATATCTGGATTGCACCTCCTGTGCCTTGTGAAAGAATAAGACAGTTGGCCCCAGGAGTCGTTAATAAGACTCCAGACTGATGTGATCTATGGCCTATTCTCCACTGTGTTATCATGACACAACCTGATCCAGGATCAGTGAATAATTCAACAACTAACCTCTAGCTTCCCATATGGTCAGATTTTCAGGTGAGGCACAATATTATAACAGAAATATCCAAGTTAATGATAAAAGCAATCAAATCAAGATGCAAGACTAAAACATAACTGTCTTCAAATGGCATGGCTGTATAATATGACTGAACTGTTTTAATCCTAATGCTGCATCCAAACATGTGGATGACGAGGATCTTGGTGTGTTGTTCACCATTCAGGAGCAAAACAACATCAGATCTGCCGTCCGGTCTCCAGGAAACCAGCAGTTATCAAGTAGAGCGCTTTGCTATGATCCCCTGAGTGCAACACATGCGTGACGTCAGGGGAGCGAGACCAGCGCCGCTGGAACAACAAAAACAGCTCCGATAACAAGCGGTTCTCCTTAGTGAGAAGCTGCCTGATGTCAGTTTTTCTCTGTGTAGGATTACAGCTCAGACACAAATCGTATTTTGTCTCATAGAGAAACGTTGGACGGCACACTTATTTTTATTATTATTTTTCTCATATGACATTTAAGAAGAATTAGGATACACAAATATAAATGATCAAACCAAAAACCGTGCAATAAAAACAAAACAAAACATCATCGTCAGAACTTCAAACTTGCTCTGATAAATTTCCCTCTGAATTCATAAACTCCTAGATTAAGCAAAGGAGTCTTAAATCGTTTACAGTGGTAATTCAGAGAAGTATCCTGACCTTCAGGATCTGTCTGGAGAGTGACAACCAACATCCTATTCTCAAACTTTGCTGATTTAATCTGAAGTGAAAACAATGACGGCTATCAGCCACACTTTTTCAGTTCAAAGAACGCTAACGGCTAAAAAAATAACTCAGAAGTAAAGTGCCCTCTCCACACTTATCAGAGGCCCTGTTAGAATGTGTAAAAAGCCCTCATACTAAAACTTCTGGGAACAATATGCATGATATACTGTATATTGTATGAGTAATGCATTCCACTGAGACTAGAAACTAAGAAGTTTTCTCCCCGAGGAACTACTTGGCACGCTGTGATGCTACTCTCTTCTGTACATCTGTGCATCAGTTTGAACAGAAATGCATCTTGGTAATTATTTAACCTGCACAGTTGGTGTCAGAGGCGGGATGTTTAGCAGAAAGTCACCAGCTAAACCTTAGAGTTGAGCTCTGTCTCTTTTCTGTGGTCGTCAGAGAGAACACTGGAGTGATACTGGTCTGGTCTTAGGGGAGGGCATTTATTGTATCGTTTACTATTTATCGGGAAAAACTTTGAGAATTTCAAATTTAGATGTATGGTTATCTTGATAAATTTAAAATAAAAACAAAAACAAGACGACTAGATGCAGTTATTGTGTGAAGTTTAAGGATATAAATCACACTTCTTTCAGCCCTTAGCTGACACCAGTGTCCTCCTAACAGTTATGGGTTTTTTTTTTTAAGTAAATGGTGTCCAAAAGATGCCTGTGTAAAAATGTAAAACATTTAATATGACACAATTGAACAAATATAGTATATGAATTCAATTAAAATACATATATTTTTAAGTTTTATAATTTTTTTTCACAATAGTACCAGAAAATATGGCAGTAAAATTCTAAGCCTGCCCCGACCTGTTTCCATTTATTTTCTGGGCCCACAACATCAAAGCAGAGGAGTTCATAAGAACCTCGGTTCCAGGACTTGGCAAATGAACTAAAGGACATTAAAATAGTAAAGACGTCTTGTGTAGATATGCATATTGTAACAGTAATCTGGGATGGGCTCCTGGATTACAAAACCATTCAAATAGAGAATTAACAAATCAAACGCACTAAACATCTCCTGTTTCATATTGTCAGAGTGAAATCAAGCTTCTGCAGTAAAACATGAATACTTATTCAAACGGATAATCAAAAAGCCTTAAGCAGGTATTTCAAGTATGCGACACTTGCTGTAGCAGGTTACAAACGTTCACCAGCTTCAGGCAAACAATATTTTGCTTTTTTTTTTTATATATGGTTTATTGTTAAACACACATGTTCAGTATATGTACTGCTTATTTAAATTGGTGAAATGCAACACAATTACATAATTGCACAATTACTTTACACTAACTCAAAAGAAACCAGCACACAGAAACGTGCAGCTTTAGTGAGATAACTGACTGTATTATGACAACGTTACCTAATCCTTGTCTATTTATAAAAATATGACTGGAATCCCGTTTAATAATAACTGCTATGACAACATGATTAAATCTAAATTCGACAGTAGCTATTTTAGCTTAGCTAGAAGAAGGAATTTTTTTTTAAATGACCAGCTCCGGTGCTTTGTTTAGCTGGTGGAGAAAAGCTGTTTAAATCTTAAATAAATAATTTGCATTAATTACACAAACTACTTTTTTAATTCAATCATTAGACATTCTTACGCATTCAGACTCTGTTGCTTCTTTATATTTGTCACTTTGCTATTATATTCATTCAGTGATGTTTGCACTTGTAGACAGAGACCTGGTTGTAATTTAATTGTGTAATTTAATTGCAAACTGTTTTGTGAAGGTCCGAGAGGTTTTTTTTTTTTTTTTTTTTTAAGAGAAGATTGGTGAAGATCAGTTCCTTGGCATCACGAAGATTCAAGGAACAAATTTTCTTGTTTTTTTTTTTCTAGAAAATTTCAGAGCTTAATCTCAAAATTTCTCACAAATTTTTTACTTTTGGATCTCTGAAATGTGCTCCTCTTTTTTAGAAAAAGAAGAAAAGAAAAAAAAAAGAGTTTAGTTGAAAATGATTCCTCCTCTTTATCCGTTTACAACGGCCCTAATACATTGTCATAGTTATGTTTGATTCAGACAACTAAAACATCACTTAGCTGTTTGTTTCAGAGGGATTTCTTTGTACTTACTTTTCAAGTAAGTACAAAACCTGCCTGGGAACTTAGAACATCTAAATACCTGGAAACGAAAGCTTAAAGCTAATCTTCGTCTTACATTTAACTTCCTTGTCAAAGCCAGTGCGGATCACAAAAGCAATCGAATGTGTCCGTTACGTTCAGAGGGGGGACTGTAGACCTGGTCGAGTTGTCGCCTCAATTAAAGCCCGCTTCCACTCAAACTCCTCCTGCCTGCACGTAACTGCGTCCACTTGTCCATTGATCTCACAAGTATCTGCAACTGGCCTGACACCACATTACATCTGTGAAGGTGCCCTGTAAAACTTCACCAGGCGTGTTACAATGGAGGCCTTTATATGGCAGCGGCGCGCCGCGGCTTGTCTGCACAAAGCCCGCCATTGAAATATGGATCTCATTCAGCAGCCGGAGTCGCTCCTGTTGAGCCGTGTGACCTTCCAGGTTGGAGACGCCACTTCCTCCAACCGGAGAGGCGCTGGAACCCGTAATGATTCACAAATGCCTGGCTTTCAGATTTCGTTGAGTCTAGGCGAAGGGGTTTTTTTTTTTTGGGGTGGGGAGCCATAGTCTCTCCACCCAACACCATCCATTTTTTTTTTTTTTGCCTCCTGAAAGCGGTGACACAGCAAAACAAGCAGACACTCTGCTAACAAAAAAATCTGGCATTGCTTCAACGACTGGCCCACCCACGTTTCCACACGCACACAAGGGCACGGGAGCACCCGGGCGAGAGAGAAAGAGAGAGAGAGAGACAGCAGATTTGGAAGACTGAAGGGGAGAAGGAAGGTAGATTGAAGAAATAAAAGTACTACACGAAGGAAAAACTTTGTCCCACAATTAACCAGACACACCCAGCTGTTAATGTACATCCTGTATATCTTTTCACCACTTAAAAACTAAGTGGAGTTGTCTTTAAAGAGCCAAAATCCCACTCAGACGAGTTTATTCCTGCATCGTGGCCTTCGTGTTTAGGAGAAGTCATGCTTTTAGAGGTTATGTTCATTCGGTGAACAGCTTGTTAAAGGTCTGGCTTCCCTTGGGACTAAAACACTGGCTTGGGTTTCATCACCGACACAAGTCTCACCAGTCAACCGGTGCTCGGAAGGCTAGCTCTTTGGAGACAAAGAAATAGCTCAAAACTGCTCTACTTCTGGACAGGAAAATAAAAAAATAAAAAATAAATAAAAATAAAAAAAATCACCCAGCAGACTTACATAAGATCCACATGTCAAAATAAAAGCTAGTTGTGCAGTTACTTACATATAAAGGAACTTCTTGTCTGTTCACCTCCATTTTCCACCCATCCACCAGATACCTGCAGATGAAAGAGTCGAGTTACTCTAATGTTAAGTTAATAATAACACCAGAAACCACGAAGCTGTGGGTGGCCTGGAGCCGGTCTAATCTATAACCCATGTTTTATTCAGACCACACTCATTTGTTCTTAGTTGTCTGGAGTTTTTTTGTCAAGAAGCATGAAAAGAAGAAACAATTGTGCCCCTCTGAGATCAATTTAATCTTGGTGTTTGATATTTTGAACATTTAATGATTATAAGCAAATCAGAAATGGAGGCAAAAGGGATAATTCTGCTGCTGCAGTCAAAGAGAACAAAGCTACTTTTGATAGATCTTGCAAAAATTAGATTAGCATGATCCTGGGTTACTTTTATGAGATCCAGCATTTTTTATAAGAAATTCTGTGTTGCTTTTGTGAACTCTGACAGAGATTTTTGCAAGATCCCAATTACTTTAAGCTAGTTTCTGCTAATATGTTTTTTCCTACCTCTTCCTTATTCTTACGTGTGTCCAGTGTTTCCTGTCTGCAGCTACGCATTTGCAAATAAAGCAACATCTCGCTAAGGTAACTCAGAATACTACGAAATGTTTTCTGCTACCCTAATTATCACATATCTGGAGGAGATTCTCCTTGAATTACTGCAAAGGATTCTCAACCTGAACCTTATACAACTTTTGCAATATCTCAAAAATTAACTCAGAGTTATGGAAAAAAAACACTAATGTCCTAATTTGAGGCTTTTCTAATATCATGCAGCTCTCTTTTTGATCTAAAGACTATTGTGTTCAAAATTATGGAAAATATAGAAATAGTTTAAAAATGTTGTTCTGACGTAAAAGTGAAGCACCTCTTAATTACTTTTAAAACTTTAGTGAATGCATGACGTTGACGTCCAACACTTGAACCTGTGTAGCTGATGCTACAGCGGCTACACTGTCTATCTGCTCTGACATAGTGAAGCACAGCAGGAAACTAGAACTGCATCTTCTGCTCAGATGTAATCAGCCATGACATCATCCTCAACTGAGCTTTAGGCTGCATAATAACACTTACCAACAGTTTGATCATGGCGATAGACAGGTTAGCTTTGCTTCTTGTTTGTTTTTACTTGTTCACTCTCTATGCTAGGCTAATAATGACGAAGACTAAGTAACATTCTCCTGTTGCTGTCAAGCTGTTTACAAAGGTGTCTAGAGTTGTTTTGTGTTGTATAGTTATGAAGAATTTTTTTTTTTTAAGTAATCTCACAGCTGACGTTGTATCCCAGACTCTCTTTTTTATTAGCTGTTGCAACACGCATTGTTTATTGGGAACTCTGTTTATTTTTAAGAAGTTATGAGGAACAATTGCGAAACCTTACAAATGCTGCAGAGCACGTTGCTAAGTAACCAAAGAGGGAGTTAGTTAAGGCCACCCACCTCGCTTTTAGCTGGCTGTGAGAGATCAGCTAAAGTCTTTCCTCAGCCTACAACCCCCAGAATGCTGTGCAGTTCAGTGAAATTATTGAATATTCTTTCTGACATATCGTCTATTGATCACATGTCTATATATACTTTAAATAAGACAAAACTAGCTTGCAAGTAACTTTTCAATAAGACATAGAAATTTGTTTTTAGTCAAAAACTTCTTAAAATTGGTTAAGAAGTACTAGTTCCATTGACAGATTATTTCTGTTATTATAAGACGTTTTTTCCATGTTATTACTGAAATAATCTGCCAGTGGAACTAGTACATTTTCATCAATATTAAGGAATTATTGAACTAAAACAAGAAACCATTTTTTTTTGTTGAAAAGTTATTTGCGAGGTAATTTTGTCTTATTTCAAGTGCACTAAGACAAAAATACGTCTCCATGCATATTTTGGGAGTCGAGATTCCCTTTGAGTGTTTTTTTTTTTTTTTTTTATGTGTCTAAAGCTGGAAGGGCTGGGAAATAACACTGGTAGGGACCTTAGAGCACCAAGGTCCCTACCAGGTTTGCGCACTATAAAGTATCCAAGTCACATACAGCATTTTCAGAAGAAGATACCACAGGCAAGGGCGTCTCTGATTTTAACACTATATCAGTCAACAGATGAGTCTGCATTTCATATTGTAGTGTAAACATTGGCGCGGACTGACAGGCTCCACCCCGTCAAGTCAACAAATGCGAACGCGCCGGTTCGCTTTCCTTTGCAAAAGCTTTAAAAAAAAAAAAAAAAAGAAAAGGGCATGACCCGAATGCACCCGTTCAAACAATGAAGAGATGTCTGGCTCTGATCTTACGGAGTTCGCCAACAATTACCGTGATGTCAAACCGTCAGACGATCAGATAACCAAACCAGGAGAAAAAAAAAATATATCACCTAGGGAAGAGGATGAGTTGCAAAGACAATTCTTTGCATTTGTCATTGTCCTGGCCTTGCGCTTACAGTGACTCAGAAACCTGAGCTGGCTTAGGGCCACTCTCCCCCAGGAACCCAGCGTGGGAAAAGAGATTACAAGCACCAGAAGATTGCACGCTGTCAAAAGGCATTCGGTGAGCGTCTTTGACAGCTAAGAATGCTATGCAAATGTTCTCAGATGTAAGCGAGTACGCCCTGCACTTTCTTGTCAGGTGAAGCGGGATTGGATTATGTAATTCCTCTCACATGGCAAGCTGCCACACTGCATGAAAAGAAGTAGCTTTAAACTAGCTCCCTGATGCAATTATTCCTTAATGTGCTGCACATTTTGCACGCGAGGAGGAGACTAACATGGCGCTAATGAGCGCTAACATGATCATTAAGAAGAAACGATGCAAATGTATCAGGAGTTTTCCTCCCGCTTAACTGTGATGCATTCGTCATATGCGATGCTGGAAACAGGTTTTGGCTTCACTTCAGAATGTAAACAGCCAATGACAGATGCTATTTTAAAGATACTATCCTCTAATGTATTTTTCTACCACTAGCAAATCTAATTACCACCCAAACACTGACGATGTTTGGATTTCTAATGTAGGACTTCACAGAGGGCGTTTTCAGCAATCCCACTTTAGAGGAAAACTGCAAACACTGCTTGGTTTATAGTTTGGTCGATGACATCACGAGTTGCACAAGAACCGAGCTTGATCAGCTGGCAATGATGAAGATTGTGACAGATAAGTGACTCTTTGCAGATTTTGAGAAAATCTGGGTTGCATTAGCGTTGTCGCCGATTGCCGACTTGGTGTCTGCGTCGGAGTTGGGATCGGGTGACTCCCAAGCCGAGATGGAGCAAACTGCGACAAGTACAGTGATGGTTTCCTATTTAAAGCTTTCCCAATGATTGGTATTCCTGTGTATTTGAAATTCATAAATGCATTTTTGAATTTCATATTGCCTCATTGTCACTCTTACATAATTTGTCAGTACAAAGGAAATGCATGGCTTTGGATCTCATACTATTTGAGTTCATTGATTGTGAGGTATTAGATTGTTTTGTCTCATTTCCTTCCTGTGACGTTGACTAGAAAGATGGAAATGGCATAAAGTGTCCTACAGGTACAAACTGCAAAAACACCACATCTTAAAAGTATTTTTGTCTAGTTTCTAGGGCAAATATCTCATTGCACTTCAAACAAATTAGCATGCAACTAACTTGTCAGCAAGATATGCAAGGTTGTTTTTATGTTTTCAAGATAAATAAGCTTGCTTAAGTAAATACTTAATATAAAAATGACTTATTTCACTAATCAGATATTTTTCCCATGTTACAAGTGAAATAATCTATGAGCTTAACAAGTGCTTTTTCTTTTACCTATATTCAAGAATTTTTTTTACTTAAAACAAGCTTATTTATCTTGCTGAAAAGTTACTTTTGAGATTTGAATAATATGTGAGAACACTGAAGAAATTTCAGAAAGATTTGACAAAAACAGAGCACTGTTTGTTAAAAATACCAGGACAGACTGGAAGGGAACTTACTTTTTTTTTTTTAAACGTGCTTCTTGTGATGCCACTGGTCTAATTGCATTCAAAGCAGAAAGAGCACGGATTGTCTTTGTCAAAGTCCTTGTTTAAAACATTGATTATGGTAAAATCCAGAAATGTAAACTGGTACTTCATTACCCAGCTGGTTTTTATTGCCAGCGCACAACTAAAAAAAACAACACACCAACTTTAAAACTGCTTTACAACTATATAGCAAAAGAAATCAAACAGGTCAGTTCAAGAAACTATCCCTAAAGTCTGACTGAGTTTTACAGAAAAATACGGATCAAAGCTTCAAAACATCGTCAAACAAAGAAGCCTGTGGAAGATCATCAGCATCGAGGCTTATTCATTTGAAACAATAAAGCGACTTATGCTGAAAGCCACTCATGCAACCTCCCAAATGCACAAGAACAAACAAATGATGTGTGTAGGATCACAACAAAGAGTGACTTGTGGAGAAGCAACTCAAGCTCCGCATCTTACCTGTGAACGCACCGGTCTACACGGATCAATTAAACAAACGCACGCGATCTAGTTCATTAATATTAAGGCAGCACGAGAAAAAAAAAAAACAACAATACGAAGCTATCTAAAAAAAACTGCTTAAAGCACCGTTTTGTGTGTTTTTTTTTTTTTTCCCTGAATGAGAATGACTCAGTCTGCCATTACCTGCTGTCGTCTCCGCTGTTGTCTGTCGCAGAACTTTCTGTTAATTCAGTCTCGCTTCGGCTCTACGTACATTCCCGCAACTCTCACGCCCTCATTCCGCACCAGTTGCTTCGGTTTCATCCGCGGTTTTTTTTTCTCTCTTTGTACTGAGAAAAAAAAAAAACCCTAAAGCCAGCACGAGGAGTTAATGTCTGCAGGTGTCGCCGTGCAGGGTTTCCTGCTTCCAGGCTGCTCTCCTGTGGTCCAGCCCCCTACCTCTCTCTCCGTCAGTCACCGGCTGCAGCAGGAGGACAGAGGAGAGAGACAGGACGAGTCCCACGGCCCCGTCACATGACGTCTATTATTCATTTGTACTTTGCTTGCTACGTCTGGTCTTAAATAAAGCATTTATTTTTTGATTTTATTAACATTTTTAGGCAGTAAATAGTCAAATATTATTCTTAGGATAGTAGGCATAACTACTGTACTTCTAGGAGTAGTTTTGCTACACTATACGTTCAGTTACATACAATTTAAATTGAACCTAGTGGTCAAACAATGCTGCCGAGTTTAGTTTATTGTTCAGTTTGGTTAATAAAAATGTCTAAGGAAACCCAACAGAAGCAGAATGCATCAACTCACTTCCTTAATTGTCATGGTTCCTCTGATGGATGGATGAAATTATCTTTCTTTTTATGCTTATTTTTATTGTGTTCTTTAAAACACCAACATTTTCACATAACTTTATATTTCTGTCTGTCCGCTTACTCAACTCTCTGCTAATTAAATCAGATAATTATTAAACAGTTTTAAATAACCTTTTTATTTTTACCACTTTCTTACTCTAGACATTTTGGTCAGTTTCAGTTCCACTTAATTTAAAAAAATATTAGTATTACTACATCAAATACAATTTTTTGTTACTTTATACGCCTCTAATTTTGTTTTCATAACTGTGCCATATTGTAAATTTCAACCAATTAGAGACCGGCTGTTATGACGTCACTCTTACTATTATTATTATTGCCTCTGTTCGTACATACACTTGGTGTCCAAGTAAGTCTGTGTTTCCTTTTGTAATTGGATTGTTTCATCATAAACCCATAGTTGAAATAACATAAACAAAGTCAAATTCTTCTTCAAAGTAAAACTATGAATGATCAATTTGGCTTACACAATCAAAACAGATAAGCTGAAATTAAAATTTGGTTTAATTTGACTTTTTCTAATTAAAATAATGTCTAGCGTAAAATTACCGTCAAAGGGCGCAGAAAATTCTCATATTCTGACACTATCTACATCTCATTTTGTGCTAGCAAAGCTACGCTTCACCCCGAGATATCACTGAGAGTGGCATTATTTTAAAGCTTAATTTCACCACATGGTTAAAAAAAAAAAAGTAATACCTACTTTTAGGAAACAAATGTGGGCCAAAAGGATGAGATACACCTTTGAAGCAACAATCATAGTATGCAATAGTCAAAGAATTTGATGTATGTCAAAAATGTATGCGTATGTTTTTGTTTCTCTGCAAATATGTAAGACTGTTCTCACTTTGCAATTGTGTTTGCTACCTCATAACAAAGAGATCCATCATAATCTTTTAGAAGCACACTGCAAACTATGGCTGTCACTGTAAGATCCAAATGAAAGTCTCAAGTACACCTGAATGTTGTTTCAGCTTATCTGGAACCACTTAAGCTGATATCAAGAAGACTAAAAGCCATCACTGAATTAGAGGATGCTGCAGCAAAAAAAAAAAAAAAAAAAAAACGGGTTTAGGAGCGTACACACGCAAACATTTTACTTCTGACTGTTGTGGCAAAAAAAAAAACAAAAAAAAAAAACAAAGAAGCCTTCAAAAATCCTTCAAGCATTTGCCTCGTAAAGTCAGACTTATGAGTAAGGGTGAGGCAGCAGCAGATTCTTCACATCTGAAGAAATGTTTAATTCAGCAGACGTGTTGAAAGAACACATCGGAACCGGTTTGGTCAGTGTAAACAAGCAAATACGAACAATGGCGCCATAATGTGGTACTACTCCCTGTCACACTACAGTGCCCTTTCTGCATAACAAAAGGCTGCACTTGAAAAACTGAAAAACGTTATCAGGATGTATTTCAGACAAAGAGATGAGTGACATCACGTATTTTGAAAACCTGAAAGTAAGATTACTGGATAAACGTATGCACCAGTCCAGTACGGGCAGCACTACAGTCGGTAGTGCTGCCGAATCTCAATCCGATTCATTTTTGTGTCCTAATGATTAGAGATTTTTCAAACCCTTGGAAGAGCTTGTGCTACGCCACACCAGCCTTCAGTGACGTCATTTGGCCAAAAGGCACGTTTGTCCCATAAACAACACTTCCATCGACAAAAAAGCAGGACTGAAACACGGTGGTGGCAGCATTGTTGTGTGGGGGTTTGCTTGTTTTTGTTTTTCAAACAGCACTGGGGCGTGGAGGTTTGCAAAAGTCGACTAAAGTTCTTTGCAATGCAGTGTCCCTTCATCATATCTGCAACGTTTGTGACCAATGAAGTGAATTTCAGTCAAGCTGGTGTGGTGTTCAGGTACTACTACAACTAAAAAGAGCTGAAACTAAACGAAAGCAGAATATTTCTGACAAAATTTCAAATTTCAAACTAGCTCATTTTTCACATTTTGCCATGTTCTAACTACAAAATTCAACACATTTTGTTTGGGATAAACAAACAAAATGCATTTGAAAAATGTGTTTTGCATTTGTGTTCTAGCCTGTCTGAATCATTACTCCGATGAACATTTTTGCTGCAATTACAGTTCTTTTACTGTGTGATTCGACCAGCATTTTCCCAAATCTTCTTTGCAAAATAGCTACGTTTCAGTTGGATTAGGTGGAGAAGAGCTGCTAAAATTGAGTTTAAGTTCTTGCCGCAGGATCACAATTATGAAGGAAGCGGGAATACCTGGAGAGAATCTGCCACTGCACAGGGAGACCATGCTAACAATTGTACTAATATACACAGAGGACATAGTGCCTCTTCTTACCCCAGCATTTCACTCAGCATTTTTATATTTTATATTATAATGAACTGTTCTGGTATTTTTTTTAACCTATTAATATATCATAAACAATATTAGTACCATCTTTCAGATCAGTGCACCAAATAAATCACTTGGCTTTTGATTGTGCTTGTAATACATGGCTAAATGGTCAAGTTTCCTCTGCCGTGTTTGACTGTTGACATGAGGTGTTACTGTGTTTGGTTTTCACCAACTGTAGTGCTACCCTGTACTGTTTGCCCAAACATCTATTCTTTGGTCCTGTTTGTTCACAAGGACATTGTTTGAGATGTATTGTTACTTCGCTCTGATCAAATTCCCAAGTATGTCCTTTGTTGACGTATTCTTTTAAGAAGGAAGAGACCTCCTGCTAGTTTAAGTTATTTATATTGTGTTTTTCTGGCTATTTTATGATGTCAACATTGCTTTATGTAATCTGCAATGTGTTTTTTGGATCCGTTCCTTGAAAATGACAGTTTTACTGGAGGAAACGTGTCATGAATCACTCCCCACTGCATTTTTATCCACCCACTAACCGACTCTGAATGTTTTGTTTTTCTTAATCTGTAAAAAGATTTCTTACAACACACAGATAGTAGCAGCTTAAAAATAGAGTCCTCAGAGACCTCCGAAATTACAGTTTCTTCCTTCCAGATCATTTAAGATTGTTTATTTTGGGGAGGGGGAGTTGAAACGTTTTAACATTTTTATATCATAAGTTCAAAAAATATATATATTTTTTCACTTATATCTATGGTTTCAAAAACACTAAGGTATACTTTTTAATTAGTTTCCTCCAAACACGTGAAGCCTAAATTTAATGATAAATTTAAGATAAATTCAATTTCAATTTCAAGGTAACATTTGATTTTTACCTTGACATTGGCGCCATCTGTTGGTGGATGTGTAAAAACAATGGCATAAATTAGGTTAATTTTTGCAAAAATCTTCAGATAAAATAACTTCTTTTTTTTCAGAAAATGTCAAACTTCAGTACTTTGCTCAGTATCTTGAATATTTATTTTCTCACATTTGTCAAAGGCATTTAATAAAACACAGCAAGATGCACCACAAATTACAAATAATTGAAACTGTGGCATAATCTACGTTCATGTATTTTGGTCAAAACTATAGAAACACACTAGTTCTGAGGAACTAGTGTGTTTCTACGTTTCTACGTTTTCTTTTTGTTAAAAAAAAGCACATGACAGTTTTACTGGAGGAAACGTGTCATGAATCACTCCCCACTGCATTTTTATCCACCCACTTTGAATCCTGCTTAAAATGAGGTCTAAACTAAGACCATGTACAGATTTTAGATCATTTTGGTGAGCATTTGATTTTACTACGTGATGTTTAATCTTTACAACATCAAACTTACCTGCAAATACTCTGTAATGTCATTTATAAAGTACTGGGGGAAAAAATAATAGTCTTAAATTACAGCGTACGACCTGACTTGAATGCATCATCATACTAAACCGCGGCTTAGTGCACCTGTTGGATAGCTGAAAACACCGGAAGTCCACGGAGAACCAAATAAGGGAGAGCACCCAGAATCAAAGTGCGCATGCGCATATTTATCAAAACACCGAAGCTGCAGCGATGATTTCATGACGATTTTCTAATTTGGCGTCATGTATTTTTTTTCGACTTAGCTACTCGGACGCTGGTAACGTTTAAGTTTCAAGTCTGAACATGTTTTATTTCCCGAGAAGTAAGTATGACTAACAGAAAGCTGAAGCAACAATATGCTAACACGTAGCTAACTGACAGTTTGGTTTGTGGGCATTTGGATGAATAAAATAAATGCTGCTTTAGTTTAATTCTTGTATTTTTGGCACTCCTGGAGTTCAGTGAAGATAGCTCCGAGATATAGCGTGGCATTTCATTATTCTTATTGGTCCGCTTTAGCTGTGTGAAAGACAAGAGGATGGATAACGTTACCGTGGCAGCTGTAGAGGGGACCACCGTCTGTCCCCTGGTCGCTGAGGACATGGAGGGGATCTGCGTGATGCCTGACCTGAGCTCCATAAAGACCGAGCATTCTGTGGGTCCGACCCCCGACGAGCCAAGCCCTCAAAATGTGGCCATGGGCATCAAGTTCATCCTTCCCAACCGCTTTGACATGAATGTTTGCTCCAGATTTGTGAAGTCTCTTAACGAGGAGGACAGTAAGAACATTCAGGACCAGGTGAACTCTGACCTGGAGGTTGCTTCCGTTCTGTTTAAAGGTATGATCTGCCTTGTAAGTGGAAATGTGTTTCTTTAATGCACAAGAAGTCATCCTGTGTGTACACTAAAAGATCTCTTTTCTTGCTTTCAGCTGAGTGCAACATCCAAACCTCACCGTCACCAGGTATACAAGTACGTCACGTTTACACGCCGTCCACCACCAAACATTTCTCCCCGATCAAACAGTCCACCACACTGACCAACAAACACCGTGGCAACGAGGTTTCCTCCACACCGCTTTTGGTCCATTGTAAGTGCTGTTTTTTTGTTGTTGTTGTTGTTTTCTTACTTGTATCATTTAATTGGAAGTGTAACACATTAAGTTTTCCTCTTATTTTCCAGCTTTATCCATTCATCAGCTGGCAGCCCAGGGAGAAATGGTGTTTTTGGCCAGTAGGATTGAACAAGGTGGGCAGTTCATCTTGGTTTTTAGACCATATAGTTTTGTCTTTCAGTTAAATAAATTTCTTGTCATTGTGTGTTCCGCAGGGCCCTGTTCTCTGTGCCCTCTCCTTCTGCACTTATAGTTTTCCTTCTTTGCAAAGTAGTGGACACAATTCCAAGACTGTTCACCTCAGTACTATGAATACTGATGAAGTTTAGGATCATGTGCTTAGTTCCGTAATCTTGTAATCCCTTAATTTTCTACAACATTCAACACTGATTCTATCCAATAAGTAGAGGGATATTTTTTACATCTTATGGGAAAAAACTTCAACATTGTCAGTTAGCCTTTAGCCAAAAAGTGCCTGCCTGGTGCATCTGACCTTGATGTAACTTGGCTAATATCACTTCTAATCCTTTTACAATGTGAACAAAACAATTTAAGACGTAAACACTACAATGATTGCTAATTTATTGCTAATAATCTTGAACTATAGAAAAGGTGTACCCACAGTTCCCTGTTCTTGTACCTCCGCCACCTCCAACAGATTTTAATCTCAGGTGTATTTCTCTGCACAGAGACTGTAATCAATCTCCAAGACGACGAAGGCTTCACCCCTCTGATGTGGGCCGCGGCGCACGGACAAATCGCCGTCGTCGAGTTTCTGCTGCAAAACGTACGGCGGAACAACACGGAGCACGCAGCGGTTATTGAATCGACTCTGAAAACTTTCACTCTCTCTTTCTCTCGCTGGGCTGCAGGGGGCCGACCCAAACCTGCTGGCCAAAGGGAGGGAAAGTGCGCTGTCTCTGGCCTGCAGTAAGGGATACACAGACATAGTGAAGATGCTCATCGACTGTGGAGTGGACGTCAATGAGTACGACTGGGTATGAGCTTGATTCATGTCCACTGCATTCCATTGTGGGTGATGTGTTAACATAGATCTGGTTGTGGAAGGTTAATGTTACAGAGTAACGATGTTTAACTCCCTTGGTTGGCCTCTGGGCGTCGCTGTTTAAGCATTAACTTATCCTCCTCAGAACGGAGGCGCCCCTCTGCTGTATGCTGTCCATGGCAACCATGTGCGCTGTGTTGAGATTCTGTTAGGTAAGGAAAATTCATCTGTAGCTAATAACTTCGAGAGGATTCTGATTTGTGTAATCCGACACTAACGTGAAATGTGACTCATGTTCTCTAGATAGCGGCGCTGATCCTACTGTAGAGTCGGATTCGGGATTCAACGCCATGGATATGGCCGTGGCTATGGGTCATCGAAACGGTGTGTGGGGAACAAACGTGTCTGCTCGCTAGATTTAGATCTAAATACAGCGCTGGTCAGAAGTTTACATTCTCACCAAAGGCGTGACTAATTATCCAGGAAAGGGCTTCAGTGATTTTTAAAAACAATAACCGGGTGCACAACTTGGAATTTAGCATAGATATTTTTCATCCTCTCAATTGCTTTTTTTTTTTTTTTTTTTTTTTTTGGGACTAAAGTTGAAACCAGTTATTTACGAACCTACGTTTAAAAAAACAAAACAATTTTTATTCTGTTGTCTGAATATAAGTCAAACATTTTCTGAACTGATATCTTGAGATGTTGCGTCAACATTTCCTCATATCATTCTTCCTTCGTGATGCTGTCTCATGAGGAGCATCAGCCACAAAATCTTTCCCACAACATGATGCTGCCACCCCCATCCTTCCCAGTTGAGATGGTGTTCTCAATGATGCTCACAATTGTCACATTTTCTTCCAAATGTAGCGATTGACATTAGAGGCAAGGACTTAAGTTTTGGTTTCTCCAAACCACAGAAATTATCTAAAAATGAAGGTCTGCCGCATTTGCAATCTGACTTTTAATTCTGTTTTTGGAGCGAAGTCTTCATCACGGAGTGGCCTCTCGGCTCCTGAAAAGACTGGCTTTAAGTCCTGCGGCTGATTGGTACATTTCTGCACCAAAACCACATTCATCAGTGGGACAGAACTCCTTCCCGAGCATCATATAATCATGGAAGATACACATGTATCACCCAGCTGTTAAGCAAACCTTCAGCATGTTACTACCACCAATGTGATTTTACAGCTAGCAAAGCGTTACCGTTTCTGAGGGGTTTGTTTCTTTGGTCATGGCGCCATCTACTGGTTCCACACTTGAAACAAATCCGTGTTTGTGTGTTCAGTTCAACAGGTGATGGAGGCCCACCTACTGAAGCTACTGATGGGAATCAGAGAGTGAACTCCTGGAGGACAGACTCCTTGTGGGACGTTGCTTGGTGCTGGACAATCATGTAGCATGCCCTGGATTACAGCCTGCGGGAATATTTTGATCTCTTAAAAAATGATATTTAATTTGTGTCGTAAAATCTTATTTATTTGCCGCATTTGCAATCTGACTTTTAATTCTGTTTTTGGAGTGAATTCTTCATCACAGACAGCTCGTTTTCACTCCTGACCCTTTTCGAAGCAGTCATGCTCTGCACTTTAATGTAATCCTCTGGACTCGTAAACGTAATCGGAGCACACTGAAGGACATGGAAGTGAGTCGGAAACGAGTTGCAGACTACATGTAAGTGATGTTTTAATTAAGCAACAACGGGTTGTTGGTTTTGTCACATCCACCTTTTCCACCTGTTGTTAACCTCCTGCTGAGTGGACCCCGTGTGCGGTTTTCCAATTTCTTTTACATTTTTTATTTTTTTTTTCTGTGGTTTCGGGAATTGACGACACCCTGTTGCCCGACCGTAACATCTGCCTCGCTTTTCCCGAACGTCGACCTAGGACTGCGGGAGGGTTAAATAACTTTAACCATACTGAAATGGTTTCTAAAGTTGGAAAAAAGCCAAAAGTTTTTCGTGTCTTCACAGCAAACACATTTCAGAGGCACATTAAACTGTGAGAACATGAAGCTGGCAACATGTTGGTGAAATTACTGAATCCTTTTGTGTGTGTTTTTTGGTTTTTTTATTTAATTTATTTGAATGTATTGCAGTCCATTCTAAGGTCATTTGTGTGTTTATGTACAGCCATGCTTAATGTCTTGTGAACTTAAAAAGACCGTACGCTGCAAATCTACAGCCCTAAGTGGTATTGTGGTGCTTCTTTTGCAGTTTTGTATCAAATGGCTTGTGCATTAAAACAGATGTTATTTTGCCATCTGGCCAAATGTATTTGTTGTCTTTCTGTTTAAAAAAAAAAAAAAAAGTTACATTTTTACCATAAAAAATAAAAGCTGTTTTAAGCTACAAAATAATGGGTTTCCAAAACTGAATGGCATGTGATAACTTTTTTTTAAACAATCTAGATTTTCTGTGGTTTTGTGAAACTTAAATTACATAAAATCCCATTAGTTGTGTCAATTTACTACTTTTTTTTTTCTTACCAAATTGGTTGTGGGGGGGAAATGCAGAGGTGCCCTATAATTAGCACTTCTTAGATGTGAAGGACTCTGCCGTTAAAAGTGCTCCATACTGAATAAACACAACATTGAGTCACAGAGCAAACCAAGAAATGAGTTTGAATTGCGTTAAACAAAAGACAAAATAATAAAAAAAAAATCTGTTTATAATTAAAGCTAAATCATTAAATGACTTTTGAAGAAATGATTTAAAAGTTCATTACACTTGTTAGCACGGAAAGAAGTGTAAACCGTTACCATGGCTGGTCATCCGGCTAACCACATCAAGTGAGCTTCAGACCAATGGTATTCATTTTGTCAAGATGGAGGGCTTCCATTTTAATCAAGAGCTGGATACCAGGAGTCCTGCAGGTTTCATCAATTCAAATTTAAGACTAATGAGAATGCATTTCAAGACATCGTGACACACACGTACAAAAAGAATTATAAAACTAAAAATCATATTGGTTAGCAACAGAAGTGAGCTAATGAGCAAGACAAATATTGTCCAGGCAACTGGCAATAAACCTGCTTTTATGTTTGATGGCCGTCAAACTAGCAAGAATATATTAGCAGCTAGTTATCGGTAAACAAACATAATAAAAAATTCAATTAGGTGTGTGGCTGCAGCCGCTTTGAGTCACAGTGAAGACGTCTGCATGCGACTCAAAAGTTCTGTGCAACAGTAAAGTCTCACAAGAAAACTACACGAGATTAAACAGTCCGGCCACAACAAAATTCAACTTGTCGTTAGGCCTGTCACGGTAACAAATTTTGCTGGACGATAAGTCCTGGAAGTTATTGCAATAAATAGTATTGTTGTTTTGAGACCACTTTCAAGTGACCTAATGATAATGGCATAATAAAGCAAGAACCAATTCTTAAAAATCAATAAACTTTAAATTCAAAGAACATTTAACACGGGGACTGGAAAACAAAACAACAGAAACAAATACAATGAATTATGAAGTCTGTAAACGAAATGGTCAAAAAATAAAAAGGGGGGCTAGTTGAGACTGAAGACTTTTGTCAACCAATTTTTGGTAGCGAGAAAGAAAAGAGAAAAACTACAAATCATGTAAGTGGAAGTTATTGAGCTTGTTTTATCATTCGATTCTTTGATATGCTTTTTGCAACAGGCCAACGTGTTTTCCATTGAATTCAAGAAATTTTAAGGCCTTAACTTTAAATACACGGATTTAAGACTGCTAACTTAAAGGGTTGATGCTAACCCTTTAAGTTAGCATCAAATAATATAACATATTACAATTAAGAGTACATGAGAAGCATGTGGGGAAAAGTCAGATATTTGGTGAAAAGTGCCAAACGTGTCTGACGAAAACATGTTTTGAAGCATTTCATCATCTCCACTTAAAAAAAAAACAAACAAAAAAAACAACCAGACACGTTGTTCTGTTTAGTGACAGTAGCAAAGGTTTATTCCAGATATGGTGATTTTAGGGAGGCCACAGTTCAGTAACAGAGGAAACGGATGTCGGGGGGGCATCGGACACACAATCTCTTACTGTAACTGGACATTAAGACCACATGAGCACGACAAGCATGTGGAGTGCCTGGTGGCAAAGAGGTGGACTGAGAAATAAACACACCTGAACACCGAAATACTGTGACCCCAGTTTCCATACGGAGTAGTACTCTACAAAACGACTCAAAAGAAATGACTGAAGAGTGTGGCGGTAATTAATTGAAGTGTTGCGCTTTTTACGGAAGGCTCAACGCCAACACGATGTCTCAACTTGCTCAGGTGTTTCGACTGTCAACTCTCCGCTTCCTCAATGCGAAACGCCTCGTGCCCCCCACCCCCACCCCGCTACCCCCACGTGGTCCTGTTGAGTTCTGCCGTCTCCCGTCTCCCCCTAGTTGGCCTCGTCCTTAGACGCTTCGTCGAAATTCTCCACCAGATCTGAAACGACACAAAGGCGGAGGTCTGAACTGACTTGAGTGGGAGAGAAAGTCGCATGCAAGCTTTCAAAACGCTCCCAGGAAGAGAGAGTTTATCTGAAACCTGATTCCTGACTCGTACAGACTTGGAATGTGCTCAACATACAATGCCTTATGAAAGCATTCACACCGTTTTATCTTTCTCTCGTCACATTAAAAACCTCAAACTTCAATGTATTCTAGATGAGGCCGACACAAAGCGGCGCACGAATTTGTCAAGAAGGAAAAAATAAATCTAGGGTTTACAAAAAGAAAAGTAAAAGAATCAATTTAAATTACAATATAAAGACCATGCTATGGAAATAAGTTTCTTGTCGACATAAAAAAAAATGTCGCAGTACAAATTATGGCAAAGCATTTCAAGAAGTTGGCTTCTCCCTCCTCTGTGAGAACCACCATGTCCAAGTCTCAGAGGGTCAAAGGTTAAAATGGAAACAATTTTTAAAAACGTCTGGGCAAACAGCAGGAGAACAAAGGGAAACCCAACTCTATCAACAACGTGGTGGCGAGGGTAGTTAACCCCTGTGCCATCACGCGCTTCGACGGCGGGGCGACTGCGTAATCGTTTGTTGCGTTAGCGAGGACCTGAGAAGTCCTGGGAAAAGCCGGGATTGCGCTAATGACAACCTCATGTGTTTGGGTCCAACTTTCTCGGCAAAGAAAAGCAAATACAGCCGAACGAGGCACCATTGTCAAAAGACAGCAATGCATCCTGGGAAGGAAAAACCCGCGGCATTTTATTTATTTAAGCCGGAGGAGGAACATCTTGATGCAATGATCCCACTGTGGGAAGATTTCCCCAGATGTCCAATCCCTCACCTGGAACGTCGTCGTCCTCTTCTTCTACTGCTGCAATCGGCGCTTTTCCATCTCCAGCTGAAAGCAGAGGAAGCAGTCATAGTTACCACGTCAGCAACAAGACCAGAAAAGCGTGGCGAAGCTACGGAATCTGCGACGGCGTGGGGTCGCGGACCCTGTTTGGGGAGAGCCTCGGCGAGTCTCCGCAGGCTCGTCAGGCTGTCGGCTCCCAGCTGGTTGAGGATGCCGGGCAGCATCTCGGTCAGCTGCTTGGTCTCGGCGTGGCCGGTGATGGTGAAGGTGTTGGCGGCGAGGGAGGCCTGCACTTTGGGGTTGTTGAAGTGGATCACCGTGCCCTGGTTCGTGAACATGTTCACCTGGAATGAGAGGCTGAGGCGTTACCGAAGGAGACGGGCGCGGACGGGGTTGGCGGGCGCGGACGGTGTTGGCGGGCGCGGACGGTGTTGGCGGGCTCTGCCGCGCGGCGCCTACCTCTTCGATGCCGGAGATGTTGTTGACGCCGAGCTTCTTTAGGGAGAACTGGAGTTTCTTGTCGTCGGCGGTCGCCGTTCTGTGTACAACCTTCTTCTTTCTGCGGGCGCTTCCCTGTGGGAGAAAGGACAGGGAGGACGGGTCTCTGTTAAGATCTTGGACGTGACATGGAAGTAGTATTGCGCATTTAAGCAACCACGACAACACCCAATGAGTCGTTAGCTTCACACTGGAGAAATATTGGCCTCGTCTATCTTGTGGACTTGTTTTTCTCCCAAAGTACGAGTGGCCTGTTTAAGTCGTATCTCAAATCAGAGATAGGCTCAGACTTTAACTAGACAACTCAGAAATATTTTGTTCTTTTGGGCTATTTTAATTGTTTGAGATCATGCAACCCAAATACGCTTCTAACTGAGGTCACAAATAGTTCAATTTCAAGAAATACTGCAACAAGCAGCCTACTGACAGTTTTCAAACTTTGTTTTGTTAGATCGGGGTTGCGTTTTGACATCGTTTGGCCTACTTCACGTTGTCGGACAGGTTCTGTTCGAGTGATTTCCTGATTCTACATTTCTGATCATGCCAGTTCATTTATGATTCTCGTGAATTAATTGCGATTAATTCATGAACATTTGTTGGTTCTGAAATATTCAGGGGAAGCAAAAAACAAAAACAGAAGGAACCTTTAAAAAGGAGCACAGAGTACCGAAGCACTGCGTATAACGGCAAGACTTTACCTTTCCACCGATGCGGACTTGCGCTTGTAGTTTAGCGAGTTTTTCTTGGTTCATAATTGCTTCTTTCATCTGCAAATGAACAGATCGATATATTATAACACGGTGGTAGTGCTGGTATTATTTAAAGACAAACCTAAGATATAAGAACATGGAACAACATGATGCAGAAACCTCAAGCGCACAAAGACACACCAGGCAGATGGAGACATCACACTGTCAACTCAAACGCTAAGTTAGATTAGAAGCAGTGAGTGAAGGTTTTAATCTTGAAATTAACTCACGTGAACGACATTTCTGACTTTTGCCAACAGGAAAAAAAGAACGTAAGTGCAGCAGAGAGGAAATGATTCTCTCAGACACACTAGAAGCCACAAAAGTTAGAAAACAAATCCAACTTCATGCTTCTAACTTATTTCTATAAATTTGTATTCATTGTATTCATTATGTGGTTTCTGGAAAAAAAAAAAAGAGTAAAGAAAAACTCAAATACTTTATCATAACAGCAAAATGTACATTTATAAGGGACTCGTTCATTGTGTTGCAGATCAATAAAACTAGGAAATGTTGAAATTTCACACATTTAAAAGTAGTAATTTCGTTATTTTTTCATGTTTAAAACTTTATGAGCTCTTTACAATTCTTACTTTTGAATGAGATTTTTTTTTCCTACAAATTTCTGAGTTAATATCAACGATCATCCTAGTTTTTAAAAAAATTTAAATGTATGCCTTTAATCTTTGGAAAAGTTACTTTTATTTTTCTTGCAACTTTTACATCAGAGAACATCCAAATTCTTTCCTTGTAAATATGTGCAATTAATCTCAAAATTTCAGAGTTTTTGTTTTTAGCAGAAAATAATAACCATTTGTTTAGTAGCAACTTGGTGTAACGTATGGAAGCATTTCCTTAACATGATAAAACGTAGTGACACTAACTTCAGAAAAGGAAAAACAAATCAACAAACAGGATTGGAAATTGGGGAAGAAACGCAAACCTCAAGAAACATACGGTTTTAAAGATATAGAAATAAGTATATTAATAGGACGCTAAAACCTGTTGAAAGCAAAACTCCCAACATTGTTCAAATCTTCCATAAGCAATCCACCAAATGCTAAAGTACTATAATTACAAAAGATCACAGGTTCAAACAATGTTCAGGCAGAAAAAAAAAACCCTGAAAGGTTTTGATGACTGATCCCAGAAATTTACCTGGGAGAAAGTAGATTCTGACCATTGAAATCAGATGCAATTTAGTTTTACACCACTTCCTCCACAAACCATTTAAGAAACAACATGGGTAAAATAAGCAAACCCCACCTAAATTTACTTAGTTTATGCCAGCTTAAATAAACAGATAAAAATAAAAAAAAATACAAAAAAATCTGGCTGTTCAGGTTTGACCTGCCAAATCCCATAAAAAAACATTCACTTAATTCTAACTGTAACCCCAATTTACTTAAATTAGTTCACGTATTTCTACACATTGCGTCATCAGCGCAAAGTGAAGATTTTTGCAAAGTGCGATCTGATTGGATAAAAAAAAAAAGGTAAAAATAAAGGAACAATACCACGCATATAAACACACATGCGCACGGAGCAGCGTTGTCAGCGTGGGTGTGGTAATACTGCAAATGCTCAAGATAAAACGTTAAAGCCATGTTAAACGAACCGTCGGTGAGCACCGTATGACAAAAAAGCCCAAATTACCCAATCCGCAAGACGAGCGCTACAAAACTCAAGCTATTCTCCTTATTTCTGGGAGGTGCTGTGAACGAGCGAAGCCAAGCAAAAAACAAGGAAATATTCTTAGTCGAACTAAATAAGCCAGCAACACGTTATCCAACGTCAGGGCAAGTTTAGTTAACCTGCATTCAACCTAAATGAGTTTTTTTATAGCTTTTATGCGAGGAAGCTGCAGGCTAACTTAGCTGCTAGCAGCACGGCCCGTCACACCGCCACACAGATCCGTGAGTCAGATTAGCTTCACACCGCGGCGGATATCAGCCATCCGGTCGGGAAAGGCTTTCGTTTACCTCTGGTCGTCTGATCAGGGGATAACAGTGCGGAGAAGAAAGTATTTAAAGCTCCTCACTGACCTGTAAACTAACAGCAGACACATGCGGGGAGCAAGATGGAAGCGAGAGAGGAGGGAGGACGTGACGTCAGACAAAGAAGAGAAGGGTAATTGGGTTTTTTCTGCCCGGAGTTTAGTTCTGCAGGTTGCAGGCCATACTCGCTCCGTATGAAAGTGTCTGTGAAACTTTCCTCAAGTCCCTTAAGTTAAATTTAATTCAATTAGTAGGCGTATAAAAATAGTTGTCGTAAGTACACTTAGCAACAGTTACAGTTTGACATCTGCTGGTCAATAAGATTGCTCATTTTTACATTAATATAAATGATATACGTGTACACATACAAACATTGGCAGCGTGTTTGATTAGTGCTATGAATTATTAGTTATGACCCAACAAATAACAGAAACAGATTTCACAAAAACACAGCTTACTAAGGCAGCTACAGGATTTTCAATATATAGTTAAATAAGATTAAATACAATACTAAAGAAAACTGGACAGGTGCTTATAAAATGATTTCCTCAGTTTTCCAAAGTGTTTATAAATGAATGGACAACACACAAATACTATTTTTGTACACATTGATAGAGTTTGATCTTCTAAGTTTCTGGGTGCTTGTGGATATGCATACATAAGACCTCAAGTAAAACTCAAAGATAACTGAAACTTCAAAAAAGTTTCCAGAAGAAAAAAAAGTCAAATAATGAATAATGGGTGCCAGGGCTGGACTATTCCATAGTTTTGTTTAACAAGGTCTTCGATTTCTCAAAGTTTAGCCCAATTTCAGAAACTCTCACAACTAAATTCTGCTTTCATTTCCATCATTTGATCCATAGTTTCAAAAATAAATGTTGCACCAGGTGACGGGTAAATGGAAATATCAACCTTATTGCTAAAATACGCTAGATATAACATCACACAGCAAAATAGTGTTTCTGTGGGAAAATAAAAAAATGCAAGTTTTCTTATACTGAGCATTTCTAAAACAGTACCAATGTGGTTAACAGCTTTCACCCACTTCTGTAAATGTATTTGATCCATTTCCTCTCTTATCGATCATTATTAAACCAATCTAAAAGCTGTTTTTTTCATCAAGATTAGGATTTAAATCAGTAGCTTCAGTAGGTGTAGCAGGTATTATTATTATATATATAATATATAACAATGTATGCGCGCAATAGTACTATAAAGTAATGATAATCACAAAAAGTGAGTTGTGTTCAGTGAAATTGTTCCTTAAATCTTAACCCAATCAACACTGGGTGTTTTAAACCAACCATGGGTACGAATAATTTCACCTGATTTGTATGTAACTAGGACCAAAACATTCCCAATGAAATAAACGGTTGTTTGTGTTTGTATAAAGTGTCAGTGTAAAACTGAATTCAATAACAATGTGGCGTTTCTTGTGCACTTTGTCATTTGCTTTTCACAACTCTTTCAAAGCAGAAGTCGTCCGAGTGAAAAACAACAACAACAACAAAAAAAAGTTTCGCAAATACAGATCTTTGTTTGAATTAATTAGATTAATGCTGATAAAGTAAGTGAACTAGAGGCTGCCGTTTTACGTTCAAAGTTACAGGCGACCTTTCATTTTGTGCTGAATCAGACACCAATTTCAGCATCCTTAGTCACCAGTGTGTGCAGCGTTTGTTTTTTTCTCACTCGTTTTGTTTTGTTTTGTTTTTTATTGGGATTTTGCTCAATAAAAATAACACGTAGGGATGGGTGGTTGTATTTAGTCATCCCTCTTGACTATAAATACAGATAAACAACAGAAAGTAGAGTGTAGGAACTTTTCTTCTTGCGTCTGCATCGAGACGTCTCAGGGATGTGCTACTCTGGGAAAAAGGCCTTGTATTTCATAAACTCCATTTGCTTTCAGAGCGCAAAAGTGGTTATCCAAGCATTTATGTTTGGGCTGCATCTCACACTTGTCCTATCGCGTTTATTTGGATGAAAAAGCGGGATAAGTAGAGGGTAAGTAGCAGGTGCCAGAGATTTCCAAACATTTTCTTCTGCGAGTTTATTTGTATACATTTTTTTATTTTTTTTTTTACTGTTGATGGATTTTCATTTATAAATTTATATATAAACATTTGTATATACTTAAAATAAATAGGTGACTCAATAAAATAGCAACAACAAAAAAAGTTGCTCTATTATCACCATAAAAAAACATCTGACAACAGACAGATATCTGTCTGTTGCAGGTCTCTTTGTGAGTCTGCTCTACGTACTTTGAACTGTCGGTCAATTTACATACGTTAAGTTTTAACACCTTTAGGGTGAACTGGTTAAAACTGCCAGCCTTCACATTTTGACCGAATTATACAACAGCTATTGTTCAAAATAGCAACCATGTTATCAATGATATTACCAACGATATTATCAACGACAGGGAAAATAAAAATCCACTTTTGATTAATTTTGGCGCTGGTAAGTGATGTCCTTCCATCCATCCATCCATTTTCATTACACCCTTGTCCCTTAGTGGGGTCGGGAAGTGATGTCTTTAAAAAGCATAATTATGGTCAAAGAGGTGCATGGTAATGGTTTTGCTCTTCGTACAGAAAAAAAAAAAAACATCAGCACAAGAATATAGCCTATGTAACATTGACAAACAAATAACTCCAGCATTCTGAATTATTTAAAAATGAATCAAGTTTTAGTCAGGCACTGTGTGTGAGCTGGTGCTGAAACTGTTGCGTCCCTTGGAGGTTTTTTCTTATTATTTTTTTTTTGTCTTGGACGATTTCCCCGCTAGATGGCGGTGTAAACAAGGGAACGTCTGAAACGTTTAGAGGGGTGGGGGCACACGCAAACAAAGCAGACTCCCTTGGAAAGAAAAGCTACTTTATCAAGTTCTAAACGTGGATTTTTTTTTTTTTTTTTGTATTTTTTTATGAACCACACTTAATTTTTCTATTTAATAAAAATATATGTATTTTTAATATATAAATCAATAAACAACAAAAAAAAAACAACCTTCTGTTTTCATTCTTTAACAATGCAAAAATAAAAACTGAATTCTTTTCGAATTTTGATTTATTTATTTACTTGCTTGTCATGATTATTTTGTGCTATTAAAAAAAAAATTCTAGCAGGTGCTATTATTATTTCGAACAATAAAAGTGATAAAGTGTTTTAAATCAACCTCAAGATGAGCCAACTACAAGCGAGCAAGCCAGAACTTAATTAAAGTCAATTTGCTTATATATTCACTTATTACTTAATACTTTAAACATCAAAGAGAGAGCCCAAAAGATTAGTAAAAAAAATAATAAAAAAAAATAAAAATCATAAAACAGGAAAATAAAAAAATCAATAAGAACTTTGCGATTTTTGCCTGACATTGATTATGACATCTTCCGCAATGTCCTCCGTGCTTATTATAAGATTTCCTTTTTTGTGTTGTTTTGTTAAACCAGACAAATACAATAAAATATAGATGGTGCCATAAAATAAAATAGTAATAATAATAATAATAATAATAATAATAATAATAATAATAATAATAATAATAATAATAATAATAATAATAATAATATTAAAATTCCGAGTCTATACCCGCTCTCCCACAGCACCACGCATGCAGGCGGCTCTAGGCCCCGGCTGCATGTACATGTGGGGGGAGGGAGGGGGGTTTGCCTGCTCTGCGTGACCCGTGACTGATTCGAGTTAACAGCTGACTCTTTCCTACTACAAATGGCTCGCAGGATAATCTAGAGAAGTGCGGGATCACGCAAACTGGGAGCGCCACTCCCAGGAAGCGGACAGAAGAGAAATAAATGGCCAATCACTGAGCTTCCTGTGTAGTGTATTTTTAACCCCTTTATTTCGCCCTTTTTAAAAATTCTTATTATTTTGTATGTAAATTGAGATAAACGGAGACGTGCATTCCCTGATAGTGATTGGTTACATTTCTTACGACTAAACGCATTAGAAGAGTTTGGAATGCATTTAAAAAAATAAAAAAAAGCACCAGAAAACCTCTTTCCTCAAAAGAAAAGGAAAATCTGAGTTTTTAAATTCCACTGTTGTTATATTATTGTTTTTTGTTGTTGTTTTTTTTTTTTACATGCTTCTCGTTCTCGTTTGCCTCTGTGACGTTTCCTCCCCCATGTGATCAGGGCGGTGGTATAAATTTAAAGAAAAGACCCGCCCCTTGTGAGATCTAGGTTTGCCCGTTTCGCAGGTTCTCCCCCCCAACGCACACATTCAGTCTTACAACTCCAGGGTTCGCGCTTCAGTCTGCGAACTGCATAACCTCCCAAGAAAGAAAAAGAGAGAGGAAAAAAAAAAACCTATGGAAACAGCGCAAAAAACAGCGGACGTTTCTCTCCTGCGCCTCTCCTCTCCCTCTCTTCTTATGAGTTTTTGACGTGTTTTTGGGGGGGTTCAGGGGCAGCTCGGAGCGCACAGACTAAGCCATGACTCTGAGCTCCGAGATGTCGGATGCCTCCCTCCTTTCGGAAGAGACCGACATCGACGTGGTCGGCGAGGGCGAGGACGGCGACGGCCACACGCGCTCCTACGTGGACGAGGTGGCGCAGATGCGGGACGGCATCCTCCTGGCCGGCTCTCCTCCTCCTCCTCCGTGCCTGCAGGACGGCTCCACCTCCACGTCCTCCTCCTCCAGGGATGCCTTCAAGCCGGCGGGGAAGAACGCCCTGGTGAAGCCCCCTTACTCCTACATCGCCTTAATCACCATGGCCATCCTGCAGAGCCCCAAGAAGAGGCTGACGCTCAGCGAGATCTGCGACTTCATCAGCAACCGCTTCCCGTACTACAGGGAGAAGTTCCCGGCGTGGCAGAACTCCATCCGGCACAACTTGTCTCTGAACGACTGCTTCGTGAAGATCCCGCGCGAGCCCGGGAACCCCGGGAAGGGCAACTACTGGACGCTGGACCCGGAGTCGGCCGACATGTTCGACAACGGGAGCTTTCTGAGGCGGAGGAAGCGCTTCAAGCGGCAGCAGACGCAGGACTTGCTGCGGGAGCCCAACAGCTTCATCCCGGCGGCGGCGGCGGCGGCAGCGGCGGCCGCGTACGGGTACGGACCGTACGGCTGCGGCGGCTACGGCATCCAGCTGCAGTCCTACCACACGCACTCCGCGCTGTTCGCCTTCCAGCAGCAGCAGCAGCCGCAGCAACAGCCCAGACACTCCCACACGCACATCCCCTCGCCGTCGCTGATGCCCACCAGCACGGACCTTGCCCGGAGCAGATTTTATCCGCAACTCGGGTCCGCTCTGGGCTCCGCATCCCCGGCGCAGAAAACGAGCCCCCCGGCGCAGCAGCAGCAGCAGCCGCCGCAGCCGCAGCAGCAGCCGCCGCAGCCGCAGCCGCAGCAGCGTTCTCCCTTCTCCATAGAGAGCATCATCGGCGGGTCGCTGAGCCCCGCCAGGACTCCGCCTGTCATTGTCCCGGTTTTACCGACCTCCCTGGGGCTCCCCAGCCACCCGCAGTCCGTCCACCCGGAGGCCGTTTTAGTCGAAAACTTCCCGAACAGAATTATCGGCGGCACTAGCGCCTGTTAAAAAAAAAAAAAAGAAAAGAGTCTTAAAACTGCAGCAGCAACAAAAAAAAAAAAAACAACTTATCAAAAACAGAAACAAACGCCCCCCTCCCCTCTTTGAAGGTAGGATTATTTTTGTACGTTTGTTTGCAGCAGAATGACGGACATGCCGGAAAAACAAAACAAAAAAAAAAAACACTATTTGTGCCTATATTCATGCTGTTTATGAAACTATATATTTATGGTATGTTTTTTTTATTATTATTATTATTTCAGTGAGAATCAAAATGATTTTTTTGACCTCGAATTTTCCTTGTATTTTATCAAGACGTGATTAGTTTCAGTCACTGTTGTTTTCTTTAGGAGCGTCTCAGGACAGGTTCTAAGTGATCACATGTTTAAATTGTGTCAGACACATCCATGTTTTTTTTTTTTTTAATATCATCATTATTTTATGAGCAAATCAGAACAAGGCTTAAAGGTTTTGATTTGAAGTTTGCATTAAAGGAAGAAGAAGAAGAAAAGAAGAAAAGAACACGCCAGCAGCAAAGTCATTTATAATTCTGTTGCTGTGTGTTTTGATTGAAGTAATGAAAGCTTTGTACTTTTTTTTTTTTTTTTTGCCAATTATGGTGTAACTGAGGTGTGATATTTTTTACGCAGTTCGTTTATTAAGAAGAATAAATTTCTCTTTTTTTGTTTTGCAACAGAAAAAAAGAAAGACGAGACAATAGCCTGTTTGGGAAATCAATTGAATTGCTTTTGAGCTTTCTGGTGCGTTTAAGTGCAAAGTCCGAGTGCAGGAATGACCACTTGCAGTGCGGTTACGCAGCCCCTGCAACGGGGAAGGGTCACGTCGGGCTGAAGAGCGTGTTTCAGCCTCTGTGCGTGTGATCACAAATGTAGGCTGAAGCACACTCGTCTCGGTGCCACCGCTGCACGTTTTGGAACATGCGCAAACGGGCCTTGCGTGTCCATCTGACCTCTCTCACACTCATCCTCGTAATTGCGGTGAGCGGACAGGAGGGTGTCAGCCGGGTGAGGCAGGGGAGGGAGGGGGTGCGGCTGTGTTCTCCCTGCCGCCGGGTCACAGATTTACTCATCATGGCCACAGTGCTTGAGAAAAGAAAGAAAGAAAAAGAAAATAGTAGTAACAACAATGATGATTCAGGAAATGCTTCCGTTTGACACACACCGATAAGAGAAATTATTCGAATTTGACAGTGAATAATCGTTCCTGAAAAGAAATGTTTTAGAAGTTCAACAGGTAGAGGAGATTTAACGAAGCTGACCGTTTTTAATATGAATTACAGTAAAAATCCTATTTTATATATATATA
>CAEGAE010029468.1:0-15989 GCA_903067095.1 Girardinus metallicus | reverse complement strand
TATTGGGTTTAAGTTCCAAAAAAGGGGATTAAATAACCTATTCTGATAGGAACAGAGAAACTATTTAGATCAAATTTTGTGTTAATTGTATGTCAACTGTTTGTAATATTGTTGTTTCTTTTCTGTTCAACAAATAATAAGCCGGCAGTTTAAACTTATTTTCTGGTCTGTGGTCTTTAATACACTTTCACCTTTCACTACTCCAGTAGCCGAACCTAGCACTGGTCCTAATGTGAGTTTTATTAACTAACACATTGTGAGTGTTACATCATCATTAAGAGAATAGCTTTGGGACATAGTTTGATGGATTATTTCATTTTTGTTCGACCTCTATTTAAACAGGTAATGGTCAATGGGATCAAAAACTTATTTGATCAAAGCCCCAGCAAAGATGGAGAACATGTATAAAATCAGACTTACAAGAAGGAAGCAGGAAATTAAATATATTTTAAAAAATAGGATATAATACAAATTTCAAATCTCAAGAGGGACTTCATTTTTTTACACACAGATAATCCAGATGCAGCCTGGCGGTGGAAGAAGCCCATAGTAACTAAATACTATTGTAGTTTTTGTAGGTTTTTTCAGTTCACCCTACAACTCACACTTCATGACAGGTTGCTGCAGTACAGTAGCGTAGTTTTTTGCTACAGGAAGTGGGATTAACAGCGGTGGGTTGTGACTCATTATTTTAATCTGTTAAAACCTGTTGGTGTTTACTATATGACAACCAAGTGGGGTGATTAATTCTAAATATCAGTCTTACTGAGGACATTGCTTTAATATTTGTGAGTCAGCTATAACAATTATACACAGGTTATTGTTAATTTTATGTGTTTATTCTGTAGAAATGTCTTCCTCTACCCATAGGCAGAAATTTTGCTTGTGATGATCCAACATGCAGAGCTAAGAACGTCTATAAAAGCTACTGGCTTCCTTTTACTTCAAGGTTAAATTTAAAATTTTGTGTGTTTATTTTAAAGTTTAAAAAAGGACAGAATGTATTTTGGAAATCATGCAACAATAGCTCCTTAATAAAAAAAAAGTCTGATCTATATGCACATGTGAAAGCAGAGAGATCATCAAGGTTGGAAAATACAGTTTGAAGTCTGAACACAAAGTAATTTTAAATAAAGCTGTTCATTTTGCATTACATTTTCACTTGGTGGTGAGCATATAGCTGGGGGAGTTTAGGATGTGACATCTGAATGAGTCTTACTGAGTTTAGGAGTTTATGTGCAAACCAGCAACCTCTAATAAAGTAGTAACAGGACAACCAATTTGCTCCTTTGACCAACTCCATGAGATGAAAAAAGGACTTTCACAATAATGAGAAAACCAGAAAAGACAATGGAAATGAACTCTTATCTCTTCTAAAAGAGGAAGAGAAGGAGACTTAAATAGCATAATGTATCAGCGTAGAGGAGAGGAATGGCAGATAGAGTCAGAGAGAGGAAAACCTGATTATTCACACATTAGCCCCTTTAACCTCCAGTTTGGATGGACCAATTGTATAGTAGAAACACCTTTGTTAACAAGCCACAGCAGAGGCATAGCTAATCAAATTGGTCTGCATTACATTTCATTATTACCCTGACAATTAAAAGGTATGCTTAAGAAAGCAGATGATGAAGGTTCTGGGACAGTCCTCCAACAGCCATCATTACAAGCATTTCTTATTAAAGAGACGGGTTGAAGGTTTGTCAAGAACCTAACCAAAGACTATCTGGTACCTGAAGACAGTGGTCTTCATTTCAAACCACTGCGTTTGAAACTTTGGGTGAAGAAGCCCTGTTCAGTCCGCATTAATCGAACATTAGTACATTTGTCTGGCAAGTCTTGCATTTGCTAAAATCTGACACCGCTCCATTTTTGTTTACATTTTGTGACGAAGGAAGTTGGCACTGACTCAATGAAATATTAGTTGTCTGAGAAAGACTACATAAGCAGCAGCCTGCTGCAAAAGCCAATAAGTATAAAATAATATCATACAGTTATATAGTCTTTTTGAGGTGTTAGATGGTTGATATCTAAACACAAATTTGTTTTTCAAATTTATGTAATGAATTTATGTTATGAAAAGTTGCACAAACTATGAAATTTTTTTTCCATATATTGCTGACTTTAACTGTCATACTCACTCCTGAAAAGAAAAAGCATTAAAATGATTCCATTTTATACCCTTTTTAAATTAATGTGATGTTTGTCAAACATCCTATTGTTCTGAAATATGGCAGAAAATAAAACCTGTTTAACGCCAACGAAACACTTCTCTAACTTTTACCATTTACATTCGCAGAATCCTTTCTTCTCTCGTCTTGAGGCATTTTCTTCTCTTACTCTGAGCAAATCCTGCACTCTCACAGAAAAAAATGCCGCATTGTCTTCCATGTTTTATCTGCCTTTAAACTTTGATGCACTGGGGGACCCTGGAGTGGTGGAATGGCTCGTACATATAAAAAAACACACTCTAAAAGTAACTTGGACGAGGTGAATTTCAGCCTGCACTCAGTAATTGAAGACCACAGGCCTCTTCTTGTAGAGATCGCAGTCGCTCAGGTACTGAGCAGGAAGCCGTGGAGGAGGGAGGAGAAAATAAGAGTTATTTTCCCATGTGTGCCTCCAAAAATAACTGTATGTGCCAGAGCTGCAGGGTGCTCACAAGTGATTTGTTATGGATTAGAACAATTTTGTGCTTTTTTGTTACACACAAAAGGACTGTTATTTAATTTTCATGAAGATATTTTTCAAAAGGTTATTCAAGTATTAAAAATGTTCAACAACATTTCTGTCAGGATCTTGGTTTGTTTTAGTGTTTTGGTTATTTCATAGCAGTTTGATTATTCTGTGTTCCTTAGTCTCTTTCTTTGATTGGATCAGTCTGGTTTATGTTTTACTTTAGTTCAGTTCTTCTTAGTGTTTCTATTTATGTTTATTCCTTTTCTCCAGTTATTCCTAGTTACTCTAATTTCATTATGTTTCAAAGGTCTGCTTATTCTTTAATGTTAGATTTATTTTCTGGTCCCATGAACCCTCTCCCTCGCCCCCTGTGGCACTCTCTCTCTCTCCCTGTCAGCTCATCAGCCTCATTCACCCTCACCCTTTTGCTGCTCTCATCCTTGCTGGTCCCTTCCATTATACTTTGTTGTTCTCCATGGTTTTTCCCCATTTCCTCTGCTGGCTTATTCCTTGGATTTATGGTTTTTGTTTTGCTCTGGCTCCCTGCGGTTTTTCTTTGGTACTTTTTTGTTTTTTCATTTTTCATTAAAACTTTCTATATGACCCATAATCACAGTTTCTGTCTGCATTTTGGTCCATCCTGAAACTTGCAAATCATTACAATTCCTGCCTGATATTTTTGCCACATTGTGGATTAATCTGGACATCCACACTAAATTCAGTACCAATGCTGTGCTGAAACATATGCTGAAAAAAATGACTCAAGTATAGTTCAACCACTGAACTATAAAAGCCTAGAAGAAATTATAAATCAACTAAACTCAAGATCCTGCTGTCTCGATATTCTATCCACACCTTTCTTTCAGAAAGTCTTGCCTTCGTTGATCTGATCCAAGTAGTAAGCTCATTGCTTTCATCAGGTGTTTTCCTTTAGGCTTTAAAAACAGCAGATACCTCTGATAAAAAAATCAACAATCTGGACAAATCACTACTGCAGAAATACAGGCCAATCTCCAACCCCTTCATCAGCAACATTACTGAAAAATTGGTTTAAACAGTTAAATAGCTTCCTAATGATGACCGACCACTTTGACTCTCCAGTACAGTACTCAACTGATTCCTATCTGACATTAAGAACAGGAATTTCTTTATTTCAATAGGAAACTTCTCATAGAAGCGCACATAAATCACATTGATTTCTCCAGGGCTCTATCCTAAGACCCCTCATATTCAATATTTATATGCTCCCACTAGCTCAGGTTATAACAGGAAATAAGATTAGTTACCATAACTATGCAGATGACACTCAGCATTACTATTTCACCAGGTGACCTTTGATCCCATCCAATCATTGAACAAATGCTTAGAACAGATAAATGATTAATAAGCCTAAACTTTCTTCAGCTGAGCAGAAACAAAACTGAAGTTATTCTCTTTGAACCTAAAGAGGAACAATCTCGAGTTATAGATCTGTAGTTACATCTAAAGTCAATGCACGGCTTCAGTTGTTCCATCTGGAAACTAGAAATAAGGCTGACCTCTGACCTGAACCTTCAGAGCCACATAAAGACGGTTCCAAAGTGGGCTTCCTATCAGCTGAAGAACATTTTCAGGATCAGAGGACTAATGTCTCAGCATCAGAGAAACTCATCCAGGCATTTATCTTTAGTAGCATTGATTACTGCCGCAGCATCTTCACAGGTCTGACTAACAAATCAATGGTCCATCTGCAGCTGATCCAGAACCCTGCTGCTGGAGTTCTGACTATAACCAAGAAGATAGAGCACATCACCCAGTTCTACATCACCCTACAGTCCTTCACTGAGAGAAGAGACTTTAAAATCTTCCTGGTAGTTTAGAAATCACTGAACGGATTAAAGACCTGTTTGCTGCTGGATCAACCTGCTGGTTCTGGTTCTGCTCTGCATCAGAACCAGAACCAAACATGGAAAAGCAGCACTCAGCTTCTATGTACCACAGATCTGGAACAAAGTTCCAGAAAACATTGAGTGCCTTTAAATCTAGACTAAAACCCAGCTGTTTAGAACTGCATTTGAAACATTGTAAATGAAACATTAATCAACAATCTGATGTGTAACAACGGGACTTGCCAAAATGTAATGCTTCAGTTTCAACTGTGTTTCTAACTTTATATCTGTGTTTTTATGATGTAAAGCACTTTGAACTGCCTTGTTGCTGAAATGTGACATAGAAATAAACTCGATTGAATGATTGATTAAACTTCTCCATGACTTTCTCCCTGCTGTGTTCCTCTGTCTTCATGATGTTGTTTTTCACCACATGTTCTCTAACAGATGTCTGAGACCACGGCTGACCTCAGGACCAGCAGCATGGGCGAGCATTGAGGAGCACTGCCTGCCCACAGAGTAAGCCGTGCCCCTCCTCCTGGTCTGGAAGCTATTTTTTTCACATTTACCTCAGAGTGGCCAACTTTCTGTTATTCGTATCTCAATTTGATACAGTAGGGGCTCCTGCACTTCCTGTATCTGTTTAATCCATTGTTAACATGCTGTAACGTTTTTTTCCGAGCTTTCAATATTACTTTTTTAACTAATGGATAGTATAATTTCATATTAAAAATAATTTACTAATTTAGTTGCACATCAAAAGAATTAAATACTACTTCTGAAAATAGTACTTTTCTTAGCTTAAGGTGAGTTTTGTAATGCAAGTAACTTCAGAAAGCACCATCTTAAAGTGTCTGGTGCCCAACAAAGACAAACAGAAAAGAAGAAGAAAATGTGACAGAAAAATAGGTAGAGTAAAACCAATTAGATTAAATTACCTGTTGCTTTAGTCATTTAGAGTGTAGTGTAGCCAGCCAAACACAGAACTAATCAATATGTAGTCTACCCAGTTTTTCTTGATTGCAAAGTCTCACCTAGGGCCCCAAAGTGGGTAGGACCGGCCCTGCCTGACGCCATAAGGCCATATTAATGCCTACACAGGTCAATTTTTCTTATTTGTCTTTTTCTTTTAGGAGTAACAGAGTTAAAGGGGCATCAACACAAATGCAAACAGCATTTATAAAGATTTTTATTTGTAAAAGGAAACTGGAAGCCATATTTTCTTTTCCATCTCCCTTGCAATTAGGTACTACTTTCTTTGAGTCTACACATAGAATATTAACATAGGCTGTAGTTAGTTATGTGACATAATCAACGGACCGGTACCTGCCACAAATCTTTTTGTATTGATTTCTTATTTCATTTGCTGTCACATAAAATCTATACGAGACATTGTTATTAAAGATGAAAGGCATGAGCAGCACAAGATTAAAAGCTAACTTTACTGTAGATTGTCAAGGTGGGGATACAGGAGAGGAGTCTGTAAATAAAAGGTTGTTTTTCATGTCACTCTCACTTATTTCCAGTGTTTGACTTCTTCTTATTCTCCCTCTAAAACTTTGCTAACTTAACTCTCCATCCTTCTTCCTCTCCTTCCTCTTCTCCCTCTTCTCATCTCTCTCTCTATCATCACTTCGCCTCTGCTGTGCCATCTTTCCTCACTCTCTCCCCATTCCCTTTCCTTTTCTTTCTCACCGTGAAATGTGTATCTCATTAGTTTGCTCGCCACACCGTCTCACGTCAGTCTGTCCTTCACATCTCGCTGCACTGCTAAGAAGTCATTTATGCTGCTACGTAGCTCCCCCTCTCCCCATCGCCTCCACCTCCCCTTTTTTCCCTCCCCCTCTTGCAAACTGCACTGCCACCCTCCATATGGTTTCATCATCATTTTTGCAGTAGCACCAGGAAAAAGACATCCCAGCCCCTCAGACTCCCTCCCCTTGCCCGAGCTTTGAACATGCTGTAAAACAGGACCGTTCGCAGAGTGAGGCTGTAGACTTCTTTTAAAGGGGAAGGGAGGCGCAAAGGGACGAGGATTATCCCAAGCGTAATGATACCGCACTTTCATAGAGGGGAAAGGGAAAGGCAGAATTGCAGAGGAATAAAACCTAAGCCGCTCCTGAAAACCATGTAAATGTGGAGATAATAAAGGAGCTGCTTGGCATTCATGGGAGTGGGTTGTGCGTCAGCAGGAGAAATCTTAGCGAGAGTGTCGACTAGAGCCAGCTCTCTCGCCTTCCTGCTGCGGAGCCAGCAGGGTGTCTGTGTACTTTAGGAGGGGGCTGGCAGAGGAAGGAGGGGGAGACGGTTTGACGATGGAGGCCTGCAAGACACTTGGCATGAAAGTCAAATCTACTCTTTGATGACTAAAAGTTGCAACATGTAACTTGTACTTTCGATCACCTTCAATTCACAGCAGCAAGCTGAGATAAATTCTGGCTCTGCTACTAATTTCCTTGTCAAATCCTTTTTTCGTTCCATTTTTACAGACAAATATTTCTCTACGGGCTGCACAGTGGTGCAGTTGGTAGCACTGTTGCCTTGCAGCAATAAGGTCCTGTGTTCGATTCCTGGCCCAGGGTCTTTCTGCATGGAGTTTGCATGTTCTCCCTGTGCATGGGGGGTTCTCTCCGGGTACTCCGGCTTCCTCCCACAGTCCAAAAACATGACTGTCAGGTTAATTGGTTTCTCCAAATTCTCCCTAGGTGTGAGTGTGTGTGTGAATGGTTGTTTGTCCTGTTTGTCTCTGTGTTGCCCTGCGACAGAGTGACGACCTGTGCAGTGTGTACCCCGCCTCTCGTCCGGAATGTTAGCTGGAGATATGCACCAGCAACCCTCCCGACCCCACTAGGGACAAGGATGTATAGAAAATGGATGGATGGATATTGCTCTACATTTAAGGCATGTTTATTTAAAGGGGCAGTATTATGTATTTTCCGGCACATAGTGCCATTGTTTAGAACAATCAAGTAAATGTTACCTTCAATTGCTCAATTGTTTAAAAGAAATTTGAGTAAATTACGTTTCTTTAAAGGCGCAATAGTATGTGAAATCGACTTTTTTAGCTTTGAATTATGTTATAGTGTTATTCCCTCTTTTAATCTCTTATGGCAGCCATGTGGGTTTGCCAAACCTTGGGGCACCAAACCAATGTTATGTGCTGAAGGCGGAGTTTCAGACAGAGCAGGAGTTCTTAGAGAGACAGAAGAAGGAAAACTTCAAGGCATGAAATTGCAAAATCAAATTTCTTTAAATCATGTTTGGTATATACAGCATTTTCATAACAACTGAAGGTAACATAGTTACTTTACTGGGCTATGAAGTGGCACTGTGTGGCTGAAAAACACATAATACTGCCCCTTTAAAAAAACTGTCTGCAAGTATTTCTCTGGCTATTTGGAATATGGAGTAAGCTTACTCCATACTCCAAATGGAGTGGGTCAGCTGGCTGAATGACTACCGCTGCACTTTTTTCTCACTACAAACACCCACAAATCCACAATGTTGCTACAACCTCCAGAGGTAAGCTTTAGCTTAGAGTACATTACTATTAAAAAAGTCTTTTGATACCCCATAGAAAAATACTGAAAGACTGAACCAAAAAATACAATCCGCTACTTTTTTCACAAGCTTTGAACATTTGATGTGGCTAGTAGAGATTTTTATCAAGAGGCTGTGAATAAAAGGACAGAAGAACCTCAAGAGCAAATTTGCCTTGAGACAAAAGTGACATTGAGAGAGACAACGACAGTGTCAAGTGTTCTATAACTTCATGGCTTCCCACACTTGAGAAAGGAGGACTTGAAGAGACTTCAGGATTCACTCAATCTTTTTTAGGGCGCATTCAGACCAACCCAGGATTAGAGTCCTGAATCAGACTCTAATCCGTTTGTCTAGAAAGTCCGATTTTTTTGGGATGTCAGAATGCAAGTTTGAATTCCAAAACGGACTTTAAAACCAAACTCTGATCCGCCTAAAACCTAGGTTTTTGTCTGGTTGAAGTGAACTCTAAAACGGTAGAAAACCTATCTGAATGCAACTTAACTAGAAACCGTTCCAAAAGCAGGAAGTTGGCAAAAGTGCAGGACATTCTGGTCAATATATTACTCTCTGGTCTGCAGGTTAACGAAGATGTTGAGTCGGTTGTCATATCAATGGGCCTGCATGCTGACACTAAGCAAGGAAAAGCAGAATATAAATGGTTAAAGTTGTTATACAACTGTTTATCAGTTTATTTTCCCATTGCTGTGGTGCTCTGCAGCTGCTGTAATTCTGCTACTGCCACTACAGGCAGTAGCAGGCCCGAAAAGATGCAACTAATGAGCAGATTTAGAAGTACACAGAAAGCTACAGAGTTTGTTAAAACCTGTGAGCTGTGCTAAAGTAAATAAAAAAGAGTAGTTCAAGTACATGCCGAGAGTGAAACGCCTTCCTAAATACGAAGCCATATCACAGATTTCAAAATAAAATGAAAACGGGAAACCGCGGATACTATAGGTAATAGCGCCCCCTTCACTTCCGGAGTGCAATGGTCCCATTTCCAAATAAGGTATGTGACTGACAGCGGTCCGTCCCCGCCCCTTTCTGTTTGCTGCAGCGAGGTGTATTTGGGTTTTGTGGACAGACTCACTGCATAGTAAAGGCGCAGGAGTGTTGCTAGCGTTAGCGGCTAACAGGCGATGTCCAAACCAGTAATGTATTTCAATGAAGAAATCCTGCAACCCCTAAAATCTGACACTGCTCCGTTTTTGTTAACTTTTTGTGTAGAAGGAAGTTGCGCTGGTCTTCTTCAGAGATTTTGTCACATCAGACACAACCACCACAGGCGATGGGGGAACAGGTTTTTCAGTTAGTTTGGGTCGTTTGTCACAGTGCGGTGTGAATGCGAACTAGAGTTCTGAAAATGTAACAAATGTTGCAATTTTAGTCCCCAATCAATCCGAGTCTACCGGACTATCCAGTGTGAATGCACTCTATTTACACGGGTGAACGGGAATCAATGAAGAGGTGAAAAACCTATATTTGGTTTAAAATTAATAATTTATCTTAATTTTCAATTCCATTACTAACTTTAGACGTTCTTTTATTTCAAAATTTTAACCATGGATTCAATAATTAAATTACTAAATCCTTTGTTTGGTTGAATCAAGGTTGAGTTCAGAATGATGCTGATTGGACCAGATTTCTTTCACCTGCTGAGAAGTGCTGTAGCGTGGCGCACACGTTTATGCACCCACATCTTCATCCATCAGCAGATTTGCACAACAGAAAGAGAGACTGAGGAAGTGTGGGTCTGGCGGTGTAATTCTGACATTGAAGAAGACAACTTTAGTGGTTTTAGTGCACAGGAGGAAGATGACTTTTTTTAAGCAGTTGTGTTACAGACACTGTTCGGAAACTTACGATATGCATTTGTGTTACCAGCACATATATGATTTGCATATAATTAAAAACTAAAAGAATTTGTGGCTTATAGATGAGTGTGGCCTATATATATGTAACCCTTTCCGTGTGAGGTGACACCTCGCTGTTGCTTAGACTCTGTGTTGTGTTTTCTTTAATGGTTGTTATCGGAAGGAAACTTGAGGCAGGAATCGGACACACACATGGCGGTTGAGATCGTGGTTCTGACCGTTTATTTGGACCACCCGACAGCGCCACGGCTTCGCCTTCAGAATTCACAGCAAATATTCTGTGTCAACATAAATCTCTTTATCGCAGTTATTTCATTTTGTTTACCGACAAAATGATACAAAGTGACTACTGGGACATTAAAAGTAACATTTGGCTACAGTGAGGAGCTGGTGGTCAGTATTGCTTACCTTCAGAATTCACAGCAAATACTGACCGTTGTACTGCCAGCACACAGAAACATACACCAAGTACGGCGTTCTTCAAAGGACACACTTTATTTTCACAACCAACATTTTGGTGGCATCCGCTGACCCATCCAAACCACTGCCTTACATATACACTTTTTGTTTTAGTAGGTAGTGAGTTAGGTCGTTAAATTACAGTATATTTATACAACCGGCAGCCATTTTAGTTGGATAAGAAGTGTCAAATCTAGATATAAAAGGAGCATCCACTTATTTCTGTTTTTTTCAAGGAAGGATGTGTTGTTCTACTTTTTTTTTTACCGAAGTCTGAAATAGTTTAAACTTCTTTTTCAATATTAAATTGCAACACATCATCTCCCCCAATGCATCTATAGATTCAGAAGGTATAGGAAATTAGGTGAGGACCAAGGCCAGAAATGACAATTAGTTTTTACTTGATCGTCTGCAGTGCTGAAATACCATTATGCTGTGCGTTCAATATACCCAACAAGGACTTTAGGGTGCCTTTATTACAACTGTCACACAACACAACCACTGCTGCGTCAAGACTGAGGTCATATTAACTGAGCAAAAACTCTGAATTTTTCTTTACTCATCCCAGGGAGAACAAAAATATTGCTTGCTCAGTGCTTAGGTTTTACTTCATCTGGCTTCAAGAAAAATAGAAATGATTGACAAGACAACAGAGATCAGCTGTTGAGATGCCGTTTTTAAAAAGCACCAAAAGAAAAATCACAATTGTTGCAAGAAGTAATGTTTCAATTTACGAAGTTTTGACTTGCTAGTTGTGTGTCCTCGACTGACCTTGAAGTGTAAAAATCCGTAGCTGAAATTACATTGAAAAATAATAAACAGTTTCTTTCAAGGCATTTATCATCGCCCATTCCAAAACAATTTAGCAGTGCAGGTAAAATGAGAGATGAAGCAACACAAATACAAAACATGTCTGTTTCTCAATTTCCTGTTTGCTTGTTCACATAAAAGCGTGCTGTACTTCTCCAAATACTGGATCATTTTGTTCAGTGAAGAGACTGAAAATAATTTTTGTCTATATATTTTTTGTTAATCAAACCCATCCATTCATTTTTAATAAGCTGGTGGAAACAAACTCATCTTCATCATTGCTATTAGTCAAGCAAAAGTAAAACTTGTCTATTCTTCTGCCTGAACAACTTTTTTCACGAGCGCAATGTGCCATGAAATTACATTTCCTATACAATTTATGAATTAAAGTTCTTCCAAATATTTTCTGAAAACAGCTATCTATGTTTGAAAAAGCAACAATTCTTTTTTTGTTTGTTTTTATTGGAAAGCCAAATGTTCACAAAGGAACCTAAGTCATATTTCCAGTGTTACAATATTAAATTTTGATGTCATTATTTGCCAAACTCCACTTAGTTTTAAATATCTTGTTCCCTGACATAACAAAAGCGGCAAATCTTATTTAGTGAGACGATTTGACCGATACTTATTATAAACATAAACTGCAGGTAAATTGTGGTGTCAGCAACTCCTTTAATCCAATCATTAAATTATTTCCCTAATACTTTATTCATCCTGTGTTTGCTTTTAGAGACAGCTTGTCAGCACATGATTCCCACTCATGTAAAGAGTTGAACTGTTGGATGTTTTGACAAACTCTTGGGAGCATCTGATCAAAAACACATAGGCTAAAATCTCTGCGATTTTCTCCTAAGCACAAGGAGGGAGGGCCAGGAACAAATGGAGATCAGAGGCAATTTCCAGAGCAAAACCTAAATGATACAAGAGCAGGGCCAGACCAAGGCATCAGCAAATTAAGCAGCTCCTTAGTTTGCTTTGTGGCCCCCTCAGTGGAGCTGTATTTATTTATTTTTGCTAGTTTTTTTAGTAACAATTTCTATGTCATTATAATAACAAAAACACACTATTTCATAATTTTACAATAATATATATTTGATACTGTATGTAGAAATGATTATTTTATGGACAAAAAGAAAACAAAATTGCTCTTGGGGTCCCCCTGGTGGTCGCGGTAGGTCATGCATACTTTGCTGGTAATATGAACTGCCGTGCAGCGTGCAGCGCATCCAAAGGTCCAAAGCTCCAGTAGAAGATAAGTTAGCAAAACAATGTCTCAAAAAAGGATTTATCCTTCAGGGAGAAAGAAAAGAGGAAGAACAGAAAAAAGCCAAGATAAAAATTTGTTTTAATATGTCTTCGTAATGTAATGTAATGTTTATAAAAAAGATTTGTGAAGCAGCTAATAGAAAATTAACTTTATAGCAACCTTGAATGGTTCAGTTCAACAGCCAAACATTTATGCTAGCGTCTTTGTGTGAAGCTGAGTTTTAACTTGAAATTAGTTGATTCTCATGCTTGGCTCTGTATATTTCTGAGGGTTTTGTCTTCAAAACGGCGTGTTTGATAACATTTGATAACAATAAATAAAACTTCTCAATGTTTGATATTGTCTAGCAAAATGTTTTACATCAGGCTACATGGTGTCATGAAAACAGGCATAAGTTGGTGAGATCTTTCCAGGTACGCAGAAAACAGATCACTAGAGGCCTGGAGGAAATAAGTAATCTTGTTTTTTGATTTATTAAATGATTATGACACATATTATGAAATGTATTATGAAAATGTATAATATTTTGTGGGAATGTATAAGATGGATGTTTGATTAAGATGATTGTTGATTTACTGATGATTTAGACAAGCATTGAAAGATTGAAATGATAAAATTATTAAAAGACTGAATAAGATGATGAAGTTAATGATTATGGAATCAAGTTCAGATAATTATTGAAAAAGTAATGACAAAAAGTTGAATTAAATATGGTTATGTTTGATAATTCAGATGATTATACAGTGTATTGACTTATATTTGAACTAACTATGTGTCCCGTGAGAATGTAAGAAATGCATGTTTCTCAGAACTGTGTTGTAAACAGAATAGACGTCAGAGTCAGCAAGGCGTATGCTGAACAGAGAGGCAAGGGAGTGCAAAACAGGAACCAAATAGAAGAAGTAAGTCCAGATGGCCAGAAGACAAACAAAGTAAAAAGGAGAAGTAGATAAAGCATTGGCTAAGAATGGAAGGTTGCAGACTCTCCACCCTGACATCGATGCTCAAGTAGTCATGTACACTACTCCACATACACAACCATGGAGTGAGAAGGTATAAAAACCCATGGAAAGAGGAACAAACTTGTTCTAGTCTCCCGTGCCGGAGCAAAGACAACATGCAGCTGGACAAGAAGCAGAGGACCGCACTCTGGAGCCAAAAGGGAGTGAAGACTTCACACTATTAGATGGGGATAGAATCAACTAACCCTCAACCCAGGTTCCTGATTCGACTGCCACTCTGCGCTCTACCCAAAGATCTTGAGTTTGCCGCAACGGACTTGGTGGATGGACAAAGATCACTTGAGAAAAGAACTGAGTTTTGAAGGACGACAACTGGTTCTGCTACGTTTCCATTCGAAAGAGGACTTTGCCTGACAGAGTCAAAACCTCAGAGTCAAAATTTCAGCTACCTCAACAACATAGAGAATCAAATGTTTTATGGGGCAGTGTTATGTATTTTCCAGGAACATAATGCCATTTTATAGCACAATGAAGTAATTATGTTAACTTCAGTTAGGGAACTGTTGTCTATATCAAACATGACTTAAAATAAATTTTGACTCTGCAATTTACCACCTTGAAATTTGGCATTTGTCTCTTTAAGAAACTCTTACTCTTTCTAACACTCCGCCTACAGCACATCATCATAACAATGCTTTTCATGCACCATTAACATGCAAGGCAGATACTCAATAGGTGTAGGAAGAGTGCTCTGAATGTGGAAGAATGTTGTGTTCAGCTTCCTTTGAAGTTCAAACATGGACCTGGGGGTGACATCACACATGACACAAAATAAAAAATAAAAAAAACATTCAAATTTGTCAATTAATTCAAATTCAAAAATGCCTTATTGTTCCCAAAGGGAAATTAAATGTTGTTTTAACTCTTATTAATTCAAGATTCTTCAAAGAGTTTGTGTAGTTGGTGACAGCTCTGGGAAGGAAGGTTCTCCTATAGCAGTCTGTATTACAGCTTATTTGAAGAAGCCACTGACTGAAGACACAGTTTTTTATGACAGTCTTATGAAGAGGATAGTCGGTGTCATCATTAATTGTCTTAATTTTATGTAACGTTCTTTTTTTGCACCGTCATCTCCAGAGTATTAGAAATCAAGAAAGATAATAATGCATGTTTCCTCACTTACATGACAGTATTAGGCATGCTACTGTTTAAAGTTGATACAAACTGTCAAAAGTGCTATATAAATCGTCCATTTTACTGTATTTTATGTGCTTGGCAGTCATATCAGATTGTAAATATGGTTTCTTTTGTGAAGTTCAGAGAAGGTTATTGTTGCATTTCCAACTGGAAACTTCAAAGATTTGACATCTGAGAACAAACACAAAGCTGTATTGGAATACCAATCTAGCTATAAGAACATTGTGTGGTTGTTTTCCAAAGACTCTACTGCATCCCTGTACACTGATGTTTGAGAAATATGAACATAGTTTGTTTTGTTTTTCCATCTCTATCAGGGTATTTTTTTCTAAGATCCAGTGCCATTTTCAATGTGTGCTATTGTTATTTGGTGACTATGATCGATAGGGAAGAAGCACAGGTTTCCCAGCATAACATCGTAATAAAAGACAAACAGTCGCTCTCTTTTATAGTCATGGTGTAGCACTGGATGTCTTTTGTACACATCCAGGACATTGTACACTAAGATTAAAGTACATTGTCTCACAGACTTGTAACCTTGACTGTGACGGATGATCTTCATTGCGCTTTATGTCTGCTCAGGTATGAGAAATGTTTGTGACTGCTTTGAGGTGTGCGTGTGAGCTCAGTCACACATGCATTTATGCCTCTGTCTGTGAGAATGATAGACATTCGGAGTGACAGTCGGCATTAGAAAATATGAAGAAACAAGCACAAAAAGACAAGGAAAACAGTAATGGAAATTTCTCTGATGTATGTATAAGCAGACTGCTACATTTTATGTAAATCTTAACCTTTCTAACAGGCTTGTTGACAGCCTGGTTAGTATCTGTCCTGTTGACAAAACAAACAAAGAGACAGAGAGGAAGAAAAGATGGAGAAAAAAAGGACCTGACTGTGCTGACTAATTACACTGCAACCAACCAGTTGAGTCCCCTCTTTACATAAGGACAGCCAAGGATGGCAGAGATGAGCATCATTAATCAAATTTCTCTATTGTATACATGCATGCAGAATAACATAAGTGGCTCAAAAGATTACAATTAGCCAGCATTCATGTTTTTGACTGACATGAAACACGGTCTTTCTAATTACCAAAGAGTTTGCAATAATGAATCCCAATAAAAAGCGAGAGCAGATGTGGTTAATCAAAACTCTCCAAGGACTCCTGGATGCCAGAGCCAGGACGAAAAGCTCTCTGCCAAAGTCAATGGGGATGCACCGTCATTTCTCTCCAGAGCATTTGTCAGCTGTTTCATTAGTATGTACCATATACACACACACACACACCCACACACACACACACACACACATATATATATATATATATATA